>SZWC01001618.1:86128-168088 GCA_023375785.1 Penium margaritaceum | reverse complement strand
ACTTACACGCACTTACACGCACTTACACGCACTAACACATACTTAAACGCACTTATATACACTTACACATACTTATACGCACTTACACGCACTTACACAAACTTACACGCACTTACATAAACTTACACGTACTTGCACGTACTTACACGCACTTACACATACGAACTCACACTTATACATGCCTACACGCACTTACACGATTTTAAACGCACTTATACAAACTTACACGCACTTACACAAACTTACACGTACTAACACGTACTTACATGCACTTACACACTTACACACACTTTCACGCACTTACACGCACTTACACGAACTTACACGTACTTACATGCACTTACACAAACTTATACACACTTACATGCACTTACATACACTTACACGCACTTACACGCACTTACACACACTTACGCGCACTTATACGTACTTACATGCACTTATACATATATACACATACTTACACGCACTTACACGCACTGACACACACTTGTACGTACTTACACATACTTACACACACTTACACAAACTTACACACACTTACACATACTTACATGCACTTATACAAACTTACACTAACTTACACGTACTTACATGCACTTACATACACTTACACACACTTACACGTACTTACACATACTTACACACACTTACACACACTTACACGTACTTACACGAACTTACACATACTTACATGCACTTACACACACTTACACGCAGTTACACGCATGAACGCGCACTCACACATGCTTACACGCACTTACACAAACTTACACGCACTTACACACACTTACACGCATTTACATGCACAAACACACACTTAATACACTTACATACTTACACGCACTTACACGCACTTACACGCACTTATACACACTTACACATACTTACAAGCACTTACACACACTTACACGCACTTACACGAACTTACACGCATTTTCAAGCACTTACACACACTTACACGCACTTACACGCACTTACACGCTCTTACATGAACTTACATCCACTTACACGCACATACACACACTTACACATACTTACACGTACTTATGCACACCTACACGAACTTACGTTCACTTCCACACACTTACATGCACCTACATGCACTTACATGCGCTTACACACACTTACACGCATTTACATGCACTTACACACACTTACACGTACTTACATGCACTCACACGCACTTACACGCACTTACACACACTTACATGCACTTACACAAACTTATACGCACTTACACGTATTTACACACACTTACACACACTTACGAGCACTTACACACACTTATACACACTTACATGCACTTACACATATTTACACGCACTTACACACACTTACACGCACTTACATGCACTTACATGCACTTACACACACTTACGAGCACTTACACACACTTATACACACTTACATGCACTTACACATATTTACACGCACTTACACACACTTACACGCACTTACATGCACTTACATGCACTTACACGCACTTAAACGAGCTTAGACGTACTTACACGCACTTACATGCACTTACACACACTCACACGCACTTACACGAATGTACACGTACTAACACATACTTACACGAACTTACACGCACTTACACGTACTTACATGCACTTACACACACTCACACGCACTTACACGAATGTACACGTACTAACACATACTTACACGAACTTACACGCACTTACACGTACTTACATGCACTAACACGCACTTACAGACACTTACATGCACTTACACACACTTACACGAACTTACACACACTTACACGCACTTGCACAAACGTACACACACTTAGATGCACTTACACGCACTTATAAGAACTTACACATACTTACACGCACTTACACGCACTTGCACAAACGTACACACACTTAGATGCACTTACACGCACTTATAAGAACTTACACATACTTACACGCACTTACATGCACTTATACACACTTACACGCACTTACATGCACTTGCACGCACTTACACGCACTTACACACACTTACACGAACTTACACAAGATTACACATACTTAAACCGCACTTACACGCACTGACACGCACTTACACACACTTACACGAACTTAAACCACACTTACACGCACTTATACACACTTATACACACTTACACACAGTTACAAGCACATACACAGATGTACACGTACTTACACGCACTTACACGCACTTGCACACATTTACACACACTTACACACACTTACACGCACTTACATGCACTTACACACACTTACACGTACTTACACGCACTTACATGTACTTACACACACTTACAAGCACTTACACGCACTTACACGCACTTACACGCACTTACGCGCACTTACATGCACTTACACGCACTTGCATGTACTTACACGTACTTGCATGCACTTGTACGAAATTATACACACTTACATGCACTTACACGCACTTACACGCACATACAAGCACTTACACGTACTTCCACGTACTTACGCACACTTACATGCACTTACACACACATACACAAACTTACACACACTTACACGCACTTACATGCACTTACACGCACTTACACCCATTTACACACACTTACATGCACTTACACACACATACACAAACTTACACACACTTACACGCACTTACATGCACTTACACGCACTTACACCCATTTACACACACTTAAACGAACTTACACGCACCTTACACCCACTTGCACGCACTTACAGGCACTTACACGCACCTACATGAACGTACACGCACTAAGACGTACTTACACAAACTTACACGCATTTACACGTACTTACACGTACTTACACACACTTATACACAAATACACACACTTACACACACTTCCACACACTTAGACGCACTTACACGCACTTATACGTACTTACACGCACTAATACAAACTTACACGCACTTACACGCACTTGCACAAACTTACACGCAATTAGATGCACTTACATGCACTTACACGTACTTACACGCACTTACATGCACTTACACGCACTTACACGTACTTACATGTACTAACACGCACATACACGTAGTTGCACAAAATTACACGTACCTACATGCACTTACACACACTTACACGCACTTACATGCTTACACACACTTACACGTACTTACACACACTTACACGAACTTACACAAAATTACACGCACTTAACCTGCACTTACATGCACTTACACACACTTATACGCACTTATACGCACTTACATGAACTTAAAGCACACTTACACGTACTTACACACACTTAAACGCACTTACACGCACTTACACGCACTTACACGAACGTACACGTACTTACACGCACTTACACACACTTACACATACTTACACGCACTTACACGCACTTACACATGCTTACATGCACGTACACGTACTTACACGTACTTTCTTGCACTTACACGTACTTACACGTATATACGCGTACTTACACGCACTTACACGCACTTATACGTACTTACACGAACTTACACGTACTTACACACACTTACACGCACTTACACATATTTAAACACACTTACACGCACTTACACGCACTTACACGAACTTACACACACTTATACGAACTTAAACTGCACTTACACGTACTTGCATAAACTTACATGCACTTAGATGCACTTAGACACACTTACACGCACTTACACGCACTTACACGCACTTACACAAACTTACACAAAATTACACGCACTTAAACTACACTTACACACACTTACACGTACTGACACGCACTGACACGTACTTACACGCACTTACACGTACTTACACGAACTTAAACCGCACTTATACACACTTACACACACTTACATGTACTTACACACACTTACACGAACTTACATAACCTTATGCGCACTTACACGCACTTATACACACTTACATTCACTTACACGCACTTACATGCACTTACACACACATGCACGCACTTACAGAAAGTTACATGCACTTACACGCACTGACACGCACATACGAGCACTTACATGCACTTGCACGCACTTACACGCACTTACACGCACTTACACGCACTTACACGCACTTACACAAACTTACACGCACTTACACGTACTTACATGCACTTACACGCACTGACACGCACATACGAGCACTTACATGCACTTGCACGCACTTACACGCACTTACACGCACTTACACGCACTTACACGCACTTACACAAACTTACACGCACTTACACGTACGTACATGCACTTACACACACTTACACGCACTTACACAAACTCATAGGCACTTACACAAACTTACACGCACTTACACGCACTTACACACACTTACACGTGCTTACGAGCACTGACATGCACTTACACACACTTACACGTACTTACACGCACTTACACACACTTACACATACTTACACACACTTACACGTACTTACACGCATTTACATGAATTTACACGAATTTAGACCCACATAAACCGCACTTACACGTACTTACACGCACTTACACACACTTACACACACTTACACGCACTTTCACGCACTTGCATGCACTTGCACGCACTTGCACGCACTTACACGCACTTATACGTACTTACACGTACTTACACGTACTTACACGCACTTACACAAAGTTACACGCACCTACACACACTTACACGCACTTACACACATTTACACGCACTTACACATAATTACACGCACTTACACGCACTTACACGCACTTATACCAACTTAAACCGCACTTATACTCACTTACACACACTTACACACACTTAGACGTACTTACATGCACTTACACGCACTTGCACAAATGTACACATACTTATACGCACTTCCACGCACTTACACATACTTTCATGCACTTACACGCACTTACTCGCAATTACACGTACTTACACACACTTACTTGTACTTACACACACTTACACGTACTTACACGCACTTGCACGCACTTACATGCACTTACACGCACTTACACGCAGTTACACACACTTACACGAACTTACACGCACTTACACAAACTTACATGCACTTACATACACTTACACGTACTTACACGCACTTACACGCACTTACACGCACTAACACATACTTAAACGCACTTATACACACTTACACGCACTTATACGCACTTACACGCACTTACACAAACTTACATGCACTTACATACACTTACACGTACTTACACGTACTTACACGCACTTACACATACGAACTCACACTTATACATGCCTAAACGCACTTACACGAACTTACACGCACATATACAAACTAACACGCACTTACACAAACTTACTCGCACTAACACGCACTTACACGCACTAACACACTTACACACACTTACACGTACTTACATGCACTTATACAAACTTACACGTACTTACATGCACTTACACGAACTTATACACACTTACACCCACTTACACACACTTACACACACTTACACGCACTTACACACACTTACACGCACTTATACGCACTTACACGTACTTATACATATATACACACACTTACACACACTTACACGCACTTACACGCACTGACACACACTTGTACGTACTTACACATACTTACACACACTTACACAAACTTTCACACACTTACACATACTCACATGCACTTACACAAACTTACACAAACTTACACGTACTTACATGCACTTACACACACTTACACACACTTACACGTACTTACACGTACTTACACGCACTTACACGCACTTACATGTACTTACACGAACATACACATACTTACATGCACTTACACACACTTACACGCACTTACACGCACGAACTCGCACTCACACATGCTTACACGCACTTACGCAAACTTACACACACTTACACACACTTACACACATTTACACGTACAAACACACACTTAATACACTTACATACTTACACGCACTTACACGCACTTACACGCACTTATACGCACTTACACATACTTACAAGCACTTACACACACTTACACGCACTTACACGAACTTACACGCATTTACAAGCACTTACACGTACTTACACGCACTTACACGCTCTTACATGAACTTACATCCACTTACACGCACTTACACTTACACATACTTACACGCACTTATACGCACCTACACGAACTTACGTTCACGTACACACACTTACATGCACCTACATGCACTTACATGCGCTTACACACACTTACACACATTTACATGCACTTACACATACTTACACGTACATACATATACTTACACGCACTTACACGCACTTACACGTACTTACACGCACTTACACGAACTTATACGCACTTACACGCATTTACACACACTTACGAGCACTTACACGAACTTATACGCACTTTCGTGCACTTACACGTATTTACACGCACTTACACACACCTACACGCACTTACACGCACTTACATGCACTTACACGCACTTATACAAACTTAGACGTACTTACACGCACTTACATGTACTTACACACACTCACACGCACTTACACGAATGTACACGCACTAACACATACTTTCACGAACTTACACGCACGTACACGTACTTACATGCACTAACACGCACTTACACACACTTACACGCACTTACACACACTTACACGAACTTACACACACTTACACGCACTTGCACAAACTTACACGCACTTAGATGCACTTACACGCACTTATACGAACTTATACATACTTACACGCACTTACACGCACTTATACACACTTACACGCACATACATGCACTTATACGTACTTACATGCACTTACACACACTTACACGAACTTACACAAGATTACACGTACTTAAACCGCACTTACACGCACTGACACGCACTTACACACACTTACACGAACTTAAACCGCACTTACACGCACTTACACACACTTATACACACTTACACGCAGTTACAAGCACTTACACAGATGTACACATACTTACACGCACTTACATGCACTTACACACATTTACACACACTTACACACACTTACACGCACTTACACGCACTTACACGTACTTACACGTACTTACACGCACTTACATGCACTTACACACACTTACAAGCACTTACACGCACTTACACGTACTTACACGCACTTACGCGCACTTACATGCACTTACTCGCACTCACATGCACTTACACGCACTTGCATGCACTTATACAAATTTACACACACTTACATGCACTTACACGCACTTACACGCACTTACACGCACTTATACGCACTTACACATACTTACAAGCACTTACACACACTTACACGCACTTACACGCACTGACACACACTTGTACGTACTTACACATACTTACACACACTTACACAAACTTTCACACACTTACACATACTCACATGCACTTACACAAACTTACACAAACTTACACGTACTTACATGCACTTACACACACTTACACGCACTTACACGCACTGACACACACTTGTACGTACTTACACATACTTACACACACTTACACAAACTTTCACACACTTACACATACTCACATGCACTTACACAAACTTACACAAACTTACACGTACTTACATGCACTTACACACACTTACACGCACTTACACGCACTTACACGTACTTACGCACACTTACACGCACTTACACACACTTACACGCACTTACACGCACTTACACGTACTTACACGCACTTACGCGCACTTACATGCACTTACACGCACTTACATGCACTTACACGCACTTGCATGCACTTATACAAATTTACACACACTTACATGCACTTACACGCACTTACACGCACATACAAGCACTTACACGTACTTACACGTACTTACGCACACTTACACGCACTTACACACACATACACAAACTTACATGTACTTACACGCACTTACATGCACTTACATGCACTTACTCCCATTTACACACACTTAAACAAACTTACACGCACCTTACACGCACTTGCACGCACTTACAGGCACTTACACGCACCTACATGAACGTACACGCACTAAGACGTACATACACGAACTTACTCGCATTTACACACACTAACACGTACTTACACACACTTATACACAAATACACACACTTACACACACTTCCACACACTTACATGCACTTACACGCACTTACATGTACTTACACGCACTTATACAAACTTACACACACTTACACGCACTTGCACAAACTTACACGCAATTCGATGTACTTACATGCACTTACACGTACTTACACGTACTTACATGCACTTACACGCACTTACACGCACTTACACGCACTTGCACGCACTTACATGTACTAACACGCACTTACACGCACTTACACAAAATTACACGTACCTACATGCACTTACACGCACTTACACGTACTTACATGCTTACACACACTTACACGAACGTAGACGAAATTACACGTACTTAACCTGCACTTACATGCACTTACACGCACTTATACGCACTTATACGCACTTACACGCACTTACGTGAACTTAAAGCACACTTACACGTACTTACACACACTTAAACGCACTTACACGCACTTACACGCACTTATACGAACGTACACGTACTTACACGCACTTACACACACTTACACATACTTACACACACTTACACGTACTTACACGCACTTATACGCACTAATACACACTTGTACGTACTTACACGTACTTACTTGCACTTACACGCACTTACACCCACTTACACACACTTACACGCACTTACACACACTTACACATGCTTACATGCACGTACACGTACTTACACGCACTTTCTTGCACTTACACGTACTTACACGTGTGTACGCGTACTTACACGCACTTACACGCACTTATACGCACTTACACGTACTTACATGCACTTACACGTACTTACACGCACTTACACGCACTTACACACACTTACACGCACTTACACGCACTTACACGTACTTACACGCACTTACGCGCACTTACATGCACTTACACGCACTTACATGCACTTACACGCACTTACACCCACTTACACACACTTACATGCACTTACACACACTTACACATGCTTACATGCACTTACACGTACTTACACGCACTTACACGCACTTACACACACTTACACGCACTTACACGCACTTACACGTACTTACACGCACTTACGCGCACTTACATGCACTTACACGCACTTACATGCACTTACACGCACTTACACCCACTTACACACACTTACACGCACTTACACACACTTACACATGCTTACATGCACGTACACGTACTTACACGCACTTTCTTGCACTTACACGTACTTACACGTGTGTACGCGTACTTACACGCACTTACACGCACTTATACGCACTTACACGAACTTACACGTACTTACACACACTTACACGCACTTACACATACTTAAACACACTTACACGCATTTACACGCACTTACACATAGTTACACGCACTTATACGTACTTACACACACTTACAGGAACTTAAACTGCACTTACACGTACTTGCATAAACTTACATGCACTTACATGCACTTAGACACACTTACACGCACTTACACATACTTACACGCACTTACACGCACTTACACAAACTTACACAACATTACACGCACTCAAACTACACTTACACGCACATACACGTACTGACACGCACTGACACGTACTTACACGCACTTACACGTACTTACACGAACTTAAACCGCACTTATACGCACTTACAAAGACTTACATGTACTTACACGTACTTACACAAACTTACATAACCTTATACGTACTTACACGCACTTATACACACTTACATTCACTTACACGCACTTACATGCACTTACACACACTTGCACACACTTACACAAAGTTACATGCACTTACACACACTGACACGCACATACGAGCACTTACACGCACTTGCACGCACTTACACGGACTTACACGCACTTACACGCACTTACACAAACTTACACGCACTTGAACGTACTTACATGCACTTACACGCACTTACACGTACTTACACTAACTCATACGCACTTACACAAACTTCCACGCACTTACACGCACTTACACGTACTTACACGTGCTTACGAGCACTTACATGCACTTACACACACTTACACGCACTTACACGCACTTACACACACTTACACGCACGTACACGCATTTACACGAATTTACACGAATTTAGATCCACATAGACCGCACTTACACGTACTTACACGCACTTACACACACTTACACTTACTTACACGCACTTACGTATACTTACACACACTTATACGTACTTACATACACTTACACGCACTTACACATACTTACACACACTTACACATACTTACACGTACTTACACACACTTATACGCACTTAAACACACTTATACGTACCTACACGCACTTACACACACTTACACACACTTACATGCACTTACACGCACTTACACGCACTTACAGGCACGTAAACGTACTTACACACACAAACACGCACTTACACGCACTTGTACATACGTATACGCATTTACACTTTCTTACACACACTTACACGCACCTATACGTACTTACACGCACCTACACGTACTTACAAGCACTTACACATACTTACACGCACTTACACGCACTTACACGAACTTACACAAACTTACACATACTTAAACCATACGTATACCCACTTACACGCACTTACACGCACTTACACGCACTTACACACGGTTACATGCACTTCCACGCACTTACACGCACTTAGACACACTTACACGCACTTTCACGCACTTACACACACTTACACATACTTTCATGCACTTACACACTTTTACACGTACTTACATGTACTTACACACACTTACACGCACTTACACGTACCTACATGCACTTACATGCACTTACACGCATTTATACGTACTTACACGCACTTATACGCACTTACACACACTTACACACACTAACACGCACTTATACGTACTTACACGCACTTATACGCACTTACACGTACTTACATGCACTTACACGTACTTACACGCACTTACACGCACTTACACACACTTACACACACTAACACGCACTTATACGTACTTACACGCACTTATACGCACTTACACGTACTTACATGCACTTACACGTACTTACACGCACTTACACGCACTTACACACACTTACATGCACTTACATGCACTTATATGCACTTACACATCCTTACACACATTTACACGAACTTACACAAGATAACATCCGGTAACCATACTTACACGCACTTACACGCACTTACACCCACTTACATGCACTTACACGCACATACACAAACGTAAACAGCACTTAAACGCATTAACACACACTTACACGCTCTTAGATGCACTTACACGCACTTACACGCACTTACATAAACCTACACAAACTTACACGCACTTACACCCACTTACATGCACTTACATGCACTTATACGCACTTATACGCACTTATACGCACTTATACGCACTTATACGCACTTATACGCACTTATACGCACTTATACGCACTTATACGCACTTATACGCACTTATACGCACTTATACGCACTTATACGCACTTATACGCACTTATACGCACTTATACGCACTTATACGCACTTATACGCACTTATACGCACTTATACGCACTTATACGCACTTATACGCACTTATACGCACTTATACGCACTTATACGCACTTATACGCACTTATACGCACTTATACGCACTTATACGCACTTATACGCACTTATACGCACTTATACGCACTTATACGCACTTATACGCACTTATACGCACTTATACGCACTTATACGCACTTATACGCACTTATACGCACTTATACGCACTTATACGCACTTATACGCACTTATACGCACTTATACGCACTTATACGCACTTATACGCACTTATACGCACTTATACGCACTTATACGCACTTATACGCACTTATACGCACTTATACGCACTTATACGCACTTATACGCACTTATACGCACTTATACGCACTTATACGCACTTATACGCACTTATACGCACTTATACGCACTTATACGCACTTATACGCACTTATACGCACTTATACGCACTTATACGCACTTATACGCACTTATACGCACTTATACGCACTTATACGCACTTATACGCACTTATACGCACTTATACGCACTTATACGCACTTATACGCACTTATACGCACTTATACGCACTTATACGCACTTATACGCACTTATACGCACTTATACGCACTTATACGCACTTATACGCACTTATACGCACTTATACGCACTTATACGCACTTATACGCACTTATACGCACTTATACGCACTTATACGCACTTATACGCACTTATACGCACTTATACGCACTTATACGCACTTATACGCACTTATACGCACTTATACGCACTTATACGCACTTATACGCACTTATACGCACTTATACGCACTTATACGCACTTATACGCACTTATACGCACTTATACGCACTTATACGCACTTATACGCACTTATACGCACTTATACGCACTTATACGCACTTATACGCACTTATACGCACTTATACGCACTTACACACACTTACACGCTCTTAGATGCACTTACACGCACTTACACGCACTTACATAAACCTACACAAACTTACACGCACTTACACCCACTTACATGCACTTACATGCACTTACACACAGTTACACGCACTTACACGCACTTACACGCACTTACACGCACTTACACGTACTTACACACACTTACACGTATTCACACGCACTTACATGCATTTACACGCACCTACACGCACTTACACAGACTTACACAAACTTATACGCACTTATACACACTTACACAGACTTACACGAACTTACACGTACTTACACACACTTATATGCAATTATATGCACTTACACACACTTAGACATACTTACACGCACTTACACACACTTACACGTACTTACATGCACTTATACATACATACACGCACTTACACCCACTTACACGCACTGACATGCAACTATACGTACTTACACATACGTACACGTACTTACGCGCACTAACACGCACTTACACAAACCTACACGCACTTACACGTACTTACACGAACTGACAAGCACTTACACGCACTTACACGTACTTATACGCACTTACACATACTTACACGCACTTACACGTACTTACACGCACCTACACAAACTTACGCGCAATTAGACACACCTACATGCACTTAAACGCACTTATACGCACTTACACTCATTTACACGCACTTACACGCACTTACACGCACTTACACGTACTTACATGCACTTACACGCATTTACATGCACTTACACGCACTCACACATACTTACACGAACTTACACACACTTACACACACTTACACGCACTTACACGTGCTTACAAGCACTTACACACACTTACACGCACTTACACGTGCTTACAAGCACTTACACGTACTTACATACACTTACACACACTTACACACACTTACACGCACTTGCACGCACTTGCATGCACTTGTACACACTTGCACGCACTTACACGCACTTATACGTACTTACACATACTTACACGTACTTACACGTACTTACACGAAGTTACACGCACCTACACACACTTACACGCACTTACACACATTTACACGCACTTACACATACTTACACACACTTACACGCACTTACATGCAGTTACACCAACTTAAACCGCACTTATACTCACTTACACACACTTACACACACTTAGACGTACTTACATGCACTTACACGCACTTGCACAAATGTACACATACTTATACGCACTTCCACGCACTTACACATACTTTCATGCACTTACACGCACTTGCTCACACTTACACGTACTTACATACACTTACTTGTACTTACACACACTTACACGTACTTACACGCACCTGCACACACTTACACGTACTTACATGCACTTACACGCAGTTACACACACTTACACAAACTTACACGCACTTACACAAACTTACATGCACTTACATACACTTACACGTACTTACACGCACTTACATGCACTTACATGCACTAACACATACTTAAACGCACTTATACACACTTACACGCACTTGTATGCACTTACACGCACTTACACAAACTTATACGCACTTATATACACTTACACGTACTTACACGTACTTACACGTACTTACACGCACGAACTCACACTTATACATGCCTACACGCACTTACACGAACTTACACGCACTTATACGAACTTACACGCACTTACACAAACTTACACGCACTAACACGCACTTACACGCACTTACACACTTACACACACTTACACGCACTTACACGCACTTACACAAACTTACACATACTGACATGCACTTACACAAACTTATACACACTTACACGCACTTACACACACTTACACGCACTTACACGCACTTACACACACTTACACGCACTTATACGCACTTACACGTACTTCTACGTATATACACACACTTACACGTACTTAAACGCACTGACACACACTTGTATGTACTTACATATACTTACACACACTTACACATACTTACATGCACTTACACAAACTTACACAAACTTACACGCACTTACATGCACTTACACACACTTACACATACTTACACATACTTACACGTACTTACACGCACTTACACGCACTTACACGCACTTACACAAACTTATACATACTTACATGCACTTACACACACTTACACGCACTTACACGCACGAAATCGCACTTACACATACTTACACGCACTTACACAAACTTATACATACTTACATGCACTTACACACACTTACACGCACTTACACGCACGAAATCGCACTTACACATGCTTACACGCACTTATACAAACTTACACGCACTTACACACACTTATACGCACTTATACGCACAAACACACACTTAATACACTTACATACTTACACGAACCTACACGCACTTACACACACTTATACGCACTTACACATACTTACAAGCACTTACACACACTTACACGCACTTACACGAACTTACACGCATTTACAAGCACTTACACGCACTTACACGCACTTACACGCACTTACATGCACTTACATGCACTTACACGTGCTTACACACACTTACACGCACTTACACGCACTTACATGAACTTACATCCACTTACACGCACTTACACACACATACACATACTTACACGCACTTATACGCACCTACACGAACTTACGTTCACTTACACGCACTTACACGCACTTACATGCACCTACATGCACTTACACGTGCTTACACACACTTACACGTATTTACATGCACTTACACACACTTACACGTACTTACATGCACTTACACGCACTTACACATACTTAGACGCACTTACACGAACTTATACGCACTTATACGCACTTACACGCACTTACACGCACTTACAAACACTTACGAGCACTTACACACACTTATACGCACTTACATGCACTTACACGTATTTACACGCACTTACACACACTTACACGTACTTACACGCATTTACATACACTTACACGCACTTATACGAACTTAGACATACTTACACGCACTTACATGCACTTACACAAACTCACACGCACTTACACAAGTGTACACGCACTAACACATACTTACACGAACTTACACGCACTTACACGTACTTACATGCACTAACACGCACTTACACGCACTTGCACACACTTACACGTACTTACACGAACTTACACACACTTACACGTACTTGTACAAACTTACACGCACTTAGATGCACTTACACGCACTTATACGAACTTACACATACTTACACGCACTTACACGCACTTGCACACACTTACACGCACTTACACACACTTACACGCACTTACACGCACTTACCCACACTTACACGAACTTACACAAGACTACACGTACTTAAACCGTACTTACACGCACTGACACGTGCTTACACACACTTACACGAACTTAAACCGCACTTACACGCACTTACACACACTTATACACACTTACACGCAGTTAGAAGCACGTACACATATGTACACGTACTTACACGCACTTACACGCACTTACACACATTTACACGCACTTACACACACTTATACCTACTTACACGCACTTACATGCACTTACACGTACGTACACGCACTTACTTGCACTTACACCCAGTAACACGCACTTACACGTACTTACACGCACTTACTCGTGCTTGCATGCACTTACACATGCTTACACGCACTTACTTGCACTTACACGTACTTACACATACTTACTCGTACTTACATGCACTTACACGCACTTACACACACTTATACAAACTTACACGCACTTACACCTACTTACACAAACTTAAACTGCACTTATATACACTTGCACGCACTTACATGCACTTACACGTACTTACATGCTCTTGCATGAACTTACATCCACTTACACGCACTTACACGCACTTACAAACACTTACACGTACTTACACATACGTACACGCACTTACACGAACTTACGTGCACTTACACGTACTTACACGCACCTACACGAACTTACGTGCACTTATACGTACTTACACGCACCTACACGAACTTACGTGCACTTACACGTACTTACACGCACCTACACGAACTTACGTGCACTTATACGTACTTACACGCACCTACATGCAGTTACACGCACTTACATACACTTTCACGTATTTACACGCACTTACACGCACTTACACGTACTTACATGCACTTACACGCACTTACACATACTTACACACACTTACACACACTTACATAAACTTACACGCACTTACATGTACTTACACGCACTTACACACACTTACGAGCACTTACACACACTTACACGCACTTACACGCACTTACATGTATTTACACGCACTTACACGCACTTACATGTATTTACACGCACTTACACGCACTTACACGCACTTACACGCACTTACACGCACTTACATAAACTTACACGCATTTGCACGCACTTACACATACTTACACGCACTTACACACACTAACACAAATGTACACGTACTAACGCGCACTTACATAAACTTACACATACTTACACGCACTTACATGCACTAACAGGCACTTACACACACTTACACGCACTTACACACACTTACACAAACTTACATGCACTTACACGCACTTGCACGAACTTACACGCACTTAGACGCACTTACACGCGTTTACACGCACTTACACACACTTACACGCACTTACACACACGTACACGCACTTACACATACTAACACGCACTTACACGTACTTACACAAACTTACAGGTACCCACACGTACTTACAAGCACTTACACGCACTTACACACACTGACACGCACTTATACGCACTTACACGCACTTACACGCACTTACACGCACTTACACGCACTTACACGCACTTACACGATCTTACACGTACTTACACAAAATTACACTCACTTAAACCGCACTTACACGCATTGACACGTACTTACACGCACTTACATGAACTTAAACCTAACGTACACGCACTTACATACACTTAAACGCACTTACACGTAGTTACACGCACTTACACAAACATACACGTACTTACACACACTTACACGCACTTACGCGCACTTACACGTACTTACACACACTTACACGCACTTACGCGCACTTACACGTACTTACACACACTTACACGCACTTACATGCACTTTCACGCATTTATACGTACTTACACGCACTTACTTGCACTTACACGCACTTACACCCACTAATACACACTTACATGTACTTACACGCACTTACTCGTGCTTACATACACTTATACATACTTACACGCACTTACTTGCAATAACACGTACTTACACGTACTCACACGTACTTACATGCACTTACATGCACTTACACGTACTTACACAAACTTACACGCACTTACACATACTTACACAAACTTAAACTGCACTTACATACAAGTACAGGCATTTACACGCACTTACACGCACTTACACACACTTACATGCACTTACACGCACTTACACGAACTTACACACACTTATACGTACTTGCACGAACGTACACACACTTCGACATACTTACACACACTTACACGCACTTACACACACTTACACGCACGTACATGCACTTACACACACTTACATGTACTTACACCCACTAACACGCACTGACACGCACTTACACAAAACTACACGCACCTACACGCACTTACACGCACTTACACACACTTACATACACTAACACGCACTTACATGCACTTACATGTACTTACACGTACTTACACATACTTACATGCACTTATACGTACTTACACGCACTTATACGCACTTGTACGCGCTTACACGCACTTACACACACTTACACGAAGCTACACAAAATTATACGTACTTAAACCACACTTACACGCAGTGACACACACTTACATGCACTTACACGTTCTTACACGAACTTAAACCGCATGTACACGCACTTACACACACTTACACACACTTACATGCACTTACACGCACTTACATAAAATTACACGTACTTACACGCACTTACACGCACTTATATGCACTTACATGCACTTACACGCACTTACACGCACTTACACACACTTACACGTATTTACACACACTTACTTGCACTTACACGCACTCACTTACATGCACTTACACGTGTATACATGCACTTACACGTACTTACACGCACTTACACGTACTTACACGTACTTACACGCTTTTACGCGCACTTACACGCACTTTAATGACCTTACATGCACTTACACACACTTACACGAACGTAAACTACACTTACATGCACTTACACCCACTTACACGCACTCACACACACTTACACGTACTTATACACACTTATATATACATACACGCACTTACACGCACTTACACACACATACACGCTTTTATACGCACTTACACATGCTTACACGCACTTATACGTACTTACACGCACTTATACGCACTTGTACGCGCTTACACGCACTTACACACACTTACATACACTAACACGCACTTACATGCACTTACATGCACTTACATGCACTTACATGCACTTACATGCACTTACATGCACTTACATGCACTTACATGCACTTACATGCACTTACATGCACTTACATGCACTTACATGCACTTACATGCACTTACATGCACTTACATGCACTTACATGCACTTACATGCACTTACATGCACTTACATGCACTTACATGCACTTACATGCACTTACATGCACTTACATGCACTTACATGCACTTACATGCACTTACATGCACTTACATGCACTTACATGCACTTACATGCACTTACATGCACTTACATGCACTTACATGCACTTACATGCACTTACATGCACTTACATGCACTTACATGCACTTACATGCACTTACATGCACTTACATGCACTTACATGCACTTACATGCACTTACATGCACTTACATGCACTTACATGCACTTACATGCACTTACATGCACTTACATGCACTTACATGCACTTACATGCACTTACATGCACTTACATGCACTTACATGCACTTACATGCACTTACATGCACTTACATGCACTTACATGCACTTACATGCACTTACATGCACTTACATGCACTTACATGCACTTACATGCACTTACATGCACTTACATGCACTTACATGCACTTACATGCACTTACATGCACTTACATGCACTTACATGCACTTACATGCACTTACACGCACTTACACGCACTTACACACACTTACACGCACTTACATGCACTTACATGCACTTACATGCACTTACACGAACTTACACGCGCTTACACGCACTTACACGTACTTACACACACTTACACGCACTTACACGAACGTACACATACTAACACACACTTACACGAACTTACACGCACTTACACACACTTACACGTACTTACACATACTTACACGTACTTACACGCACTTACACACACTTACACACACTTACACGCACTTACACGCACATATACCAACTTACACGCACTTACACTCACTTGCACGATCTTACATGCACTTAGACACTCTTACACGCACATATACGCACTTACACGCACTTATACGTACTTACATGCACTTACACACACTTACACGTACTTACACGCACAAACATGCACTAACACGCACTTACACAAAATTACACGCACCTATACACACTTACACGCACTTACACACACTTATACGCACTAACACATATTTACACGCACTTACATGTACTTAGACACACTTACACGTACTTACACACACTTACACGAATATACACGCACTTAAACTGCACTTACACACACGGACACACACTTACACGTACTTACACGTACTTACACGTATGTACATACACTTACACGTACTTACATGCACTTACACGCACTTACACGTACTTACACACACTTACACGCACTTACACGTACTTAAACGCACTTACTTACACTTGCACGAACCTACACCCACTTACACGCACTTACACGTACTAACACGCACTAACACGTGCTTACATGCACTTACACGTACATACATGCACTTACTTGCACTTACATGACTTACACATACTTACACGTACTTACACACAGTTACACGCACTTACACGCACGTACACAAACTTACATGCACTTACACGCACTTATACGAACTTAAACCGCACTTATATACACTTACACGCACTTACATGTACGTACACGCACTTACACATTGTTACACGCACTTACATGCACTTACACGCACTCACACACACTTGCACAAACTTACACGCACTTAGACACACTTATACGCACTTACACGTACGTACACACACTTACATGCACTTACACACACTTACACGCACTTACATGTACGTACACGCACTTACACATTGTTACACGCACTTACATGCACTTACACGCACTCACACACACTTGCACAAACTTACACGCACTTAGACACACTTATACGCACTTACACGTACGTACACACACTTACATGCACTTACACACACTTACACGCACTTACATGCACTAACATGCACTTACACGAACTTACACAAAATTACACACACCTACACGCACTTACATGCACTTACACGCACTTACACACACTAGCACGCACTTTCATACACTTATACGCACTTATACCCACTTATACGGACTTACACGCACTTACACGTACTTACACGCACTTATATGCACTTACACGCACTTATACGCACTTACACGAACTTACACAAAATTACACGCACTTAAACCGCACTTACACGCACTGACACGCACTTACACGAAGTTACACGCACTTACACGAACTTAAACCGCACTTACACGCACGTACACACACTTATACACACTTATACGCACTTACATGAACTTACACGTACTTACACGCACTTACACACACTTACACGTACTTATACGCACTTACACGTACTTACACGCACTTACACAAACTTACACACACTTACACGTACTTACACGAACTTAAACTGCACTTACACGTGCTTACACGCACGTACACGCACTTACACGCTCTTACACGCACTTACACGTACTTACATGAACTTATACGTACTTGCACACACCTTCACCCACATACACAAACATAAACCACGCTTACACGTACTTACATGCACTTACACGCTCTTACACGTACTTACACGCACTAACACGCACTTACACGCACTTACACGTACTTGTACGTACTTATACGTACTTACATACACTTACACATACTTACACACACTTACACACACTTACACACACTTACACGTACTTACACGTACTTACACGCATTTACACGCTCTTACACACACTTACACGCTCTTACACACTCTTACATCCACTTACACACAGGTATACGCACATACACACACTTACACATACTTACATGCACTGACACGTACTTACACATACCTACAGGGAGTTACGCGCTCTTACATGCACTTACATGTAATTACACGCACGTACACATATTTAAACGCACTTACACGTACTTACATGCACTTACACGCACTTGCACATACTTACACAAAGTTACACGTACTTACACATACTTACATGCACTTACACGCACATACGAGCACTTACACGCACTCATACACACTTACGCACACTTACACGCACTTACACACACTTACACAAACTTACACGTACTTACAGGCACTTACACGCACTTACACACAAATAAACCCATTTACACACACTTACACAAACTTACACGTACTTACAGGCACTTACACGCACTTACACACAAATAAACCCATTTACACACACTTACACAAACTTACACGCACCTTACACGCACTTACACGCACTTACAGGCATTTACACGCTCCTACATGAACGTACACGCACTAACACGCACATACACAAACTTACACGCACTTACACACATTTACACGCACTTACACGTACTTACATACACTTACATGCAATTACACGCACTTACACACACTTCTACATACTTACACACACTTACACGTACTTACACGTACTTACACGCACTTACACGAACTTACACGCACTTACATGCACTTGCACAAACTTACACGCACTTAGACGCACTTACATGCACTTACACGTACTTACACGTACTTACACGCACTTACACGAACTTACACGCACTTACATGCACTTGCACAAACTTACACGCACTTAGACGCACTTACATGCACTTACACGTACTTACACGTACTTACACGCACTTACACGCACTAACACGTATTTACACGCACTTACACAAAATTACACGTACCTATACACACTTACACGCACTTACACGTACTTACACACACTTACACGCACTTACATGCACTTACACACACTTATATGCACTTACATGTACTTACACATACTTACACGCACTTACACGTACTTACACACACTTACACGCACTTACATGCACTTACACACACTTATATGCACTTACATGTACTTACACATACTTACACGTTCTTACATGCACTTACACGAACTTACACGATATTACACATACTTAACCTGCACTTACATGCACTTACACGCACTCATACGCACTTACACGCACTTACACGCACTTACATGAACTTAAAGCGTACTTACACACACTTGCACACACTTAAACGCACTTACACGCACTTACACGCACTTACACAAACTTAAAGGTACTTACACGTACTTATACACACTTACACACACTTACACGCACTTACATGCACTTACACGTACTTACACATACTAACACGCACTTACACGTACTTATACGTACTTACTTGCACTTACACACACTTACATCCACTTACACGCACTTACACGCACTTACACGCACTTACACATACTTACACGTACTTATACGTACTTACTTGCACTTACACACACTTACATCCACTTACACGCACTTACACGCACTTACACGCACTTACACATGCTTACATGCACGTACACATACTTACACACACTTTCTTGTACTTACACGTACTTACACGTACTTACATGTACTTACACACACTTACACATACTTATACGCACTTACACGTACTTACACGTACTTACACGCACTTACACGCACTTACACATACTTAAACGCACTTACACATACTTACACGCACTTACACATACTTACACGCACTTACACGCACTTGTACGCACTTACACGAACTTAAACTACACTTACACGCACTTGCACAAACTTACATGTACTCAGATGCACTTAGACACACTTACACGCACTTACACGCACTTACACGCACTTACACGAACTTAAACTACACTTACACGCACTTGCACAAACTTACATGTACTCAGATGCACTTAGACACACTTACACGCACTTACACGCACTTACACGCACTTACACGAACTTACACAAAATTACATGCACTTAAACTGCACTTACACGCACTTGCACGCACTTACACACACTTACACGCACTTACACGAACTTAAACCGTACTTACACGCACTTACACATACTTACATGCACTTACACGCACTTATACGCACTTACACAAACTTACACGTACTTACACGCACTTACACATACTTACACGTACTTACATGTACTTACACGCACTTACATCCACTTACACACACTTGCACGTACTTACACAAAGTTACATGCACTTACACGCACTTACACGTACTTACACGCACATACGAGCACTTACACGTACTTACAAGCACTTACATGCACTTACACATACTTACACATACGTACACAAACTTACACGCACTTACACCTACTTACACGCACTTAAACGCACTTACAGGAACTTACACGCACTTACACGTACTTACATGCACGTACACACACTTACACGCACTTACACACACTTACATGCACTTACACGCACTTACACGTACTTACATGCACGTACACACACTTACACGCACTTACACACACTTACATGCACTTACACGCACTTATACACATTTATACATACTTACATGTACTGACACGCACTTATACACACTTACACACACTTACACGTACTTACACGCACTTACACGCACCTACACGCACTTATACGCACTTATACAAACTTACACACACTTACACACACTTACACGCACATACACGCACTTACACGCACAAAATCATACGTATATATGCCTACACGTACTTACACGAACTTACACACACGTATACAAACTTACACGCACTTACACATACTTACACGCACTAACACGCACTTACACGTACTTACACACTTAAACACACTTACAGGCACTTACACACACTTAAACAAACTTACACGTACTTACACACACTTACATGCACTTACACACACTTACACGCACTTACACGTACTTACACCCACTTACACGCACTTACACACACTTATACGCACTTATATGCACTTACATGCACTTATACATACATATACGTACTTACACGCACTTACATGCACTGACACGCACTTGTACGCACTTACACATACTTACACACACTTACACACACTTACATGCACTTACACAAACTTACACGTACTTACATGCACTTACACGCACTTACACGCACTGACACGCACTTGTACGCACTTACACATACTTACACACACTTACACACACTTACATGCACTTACACAAACTTACACGTACTTACATGCACTTACACGCACTTACACACACTTATACGCAGTTACACACGCTTACACGTACTTACACATACTTACAAGCAATTCCACACACTTACACGCACTTACACAAACTTACATGTATTTACAAGCACTTACACGCACTTACACGCACATACACGCACTTACACGCTCTTACATGAACTTATATCCACTTACACGCACTTACACACACTTACACAAACCTACACATACTTACACGCACTTACACGTACTTACACGCACCTACACGAACGTACGTGCACTTACACGCACTTACACGCACCTACATGCACTTACACGCACTTACACACACTTACACGCACTTACACGCACCTACATGCACTTACACGCACTTACACACACTTACACGCATTTACACACACTTACACACACTTACACGTACTTACATGCACTTACATGCACTTACATGTACTTACACGCACTTACACGCACTTACACGAACTTACACACACTTACACGCACTTACACACACGTACGAGCACTTACACACACTTATACGCACTTACACGCACTTACACGCATTTACACGTACTTACACGCACTTACACAAACTTACACGTACTTACACGTACTTACACACACATACACGTACGTACACGCACTTACACGAATGTACACACACTAACACATACTTACACGAACTTACATGCACTTACACGCACTTACATGCACTAACACACACTTACACGCACTTACTCGCACTTACACGCACTTACACGAACTTACACACACTTACACACACTTGCACGAACGTACACGCACTTAGACGCACTTACACACACTTATACAAACTTACACATACTTACACACACTTACATGCACTTACACGCACTTACACACACTTATACAAACTTACACATACTTACACACACTTACATGCACTTACACACACGTACAACCACTTACACGTACTAACACGCACTTACATGCACTTACAAGAAATTTCACGCACCTACACGTACTTACACGTACTTACATGCATTTACACGCACTGACACACACTTTCACGTACTTACACGCACTTACACGTACTTACACGCACCTACACGAACTTACACAAAATTACACGTACTTAAACCACACTTACACGCACTGAAATGCACTTACACGCACTTACACAAACTTAAACCGCACTTACACGTACTTACACACACTTATACGTACTTACACACAGTTATAACCACTTACACAAACGTACACGTAGTTACACGCACTTACACGCACTTACACGCACTTACATGCACTTACACACACTTACACATACGTACACGCACGTACACGCACTTACACGTACTTACACGCACTTACTTGCACTTACACGCACTTACACACACTTACACATACGTACACGCACGTACACGCACTTACACGTACTTACACGCACTTACTTGCACTTACACGCACTTACACCCACTAACATGCACTTATACGTACTTATACGCACTTACTTGTGCTTGCATGCACTTACACATACTTACACACACTTACACGTACTTACACGTACTTACACGTACTTGCATGCACTTACACGTACTTATACGCACTTACACATACTTACACGTACTTACACGCACTTATACATACTTACACGCACTTACACATACTTACACGCACCTACACGAACTTACGTATACTTACACGCACTTACATGCACTAACACGCACTTACACGTACTTACACGCACTTACACATACTTACACGCACCTACACGAACTTACGTATACTTACACGCACTTACATGCACTAACACGCACTTACACGTACTTACACGCACGTACACTCACTTACACGAACTTACACGCACTTACACACACTTGCACAAACATACACACACTTAGACGCACTTACACGCACTTACACATACTTACACACACTTACAGACACTCACACGCACTTACACGCATGTACATGCACTTACACGCACTAACACGCACTTACACGAACTTACACGCACTTACACACACTTACACGTACTTACACGGACTTACACGTACTTACACGCACTTACATGCACTTACACGCACTAACACGCACTTACACGAACTTACACGCACTTACACACACTTACACGTACTTACACGGACTTACACGTACTTACACGCACTTACACACACTTACACGTACTTACACGCACTTACATGCACATATACAAGCTTACACGCACTTACACTCACTTGCACGAACTTAGACGCACTTAGACGCTTTTACACGCACATATACGCACTTACACACACTTATACGTACTTACACGCACTTACACACACTTACACGTACTTACACGCACAAACATGCACTTACACGCACTTACACACACTTATACGTACTTACACGCACTTACACACACTTACACGTACTTACACGCACAAACATGCACTTACACGCACTTACACAAAATTACACGCACCTATACGTACTTACACGCACATACACACACGTATACGCACTAACAAGTATTTACACGTACTTACATGCACTTACATGCACTTACACGCACTTACACGCACTTACACGTACTTAGATGCACATACACGTACTTACACACACTTACACAAACTAACACGAATAAACACACACTTAAACCGCACTTATACACACTGACACACACTTACACGCACTTACACGTATGTACATACAGTTACACGCACTTACACATACTTACACGCACTTACACGTACTTACACACACTTACACGCACTTACACGTACTTAGACGCACTTCCTTGCACTTCCACGAACGTACACCCACTTACACGTACTTACACGTTCTAACACGTACTTACACGTGCTTACATGCACTTACACATACTTACATGCACTTTCTTGCACTTACATGTCTCACACGTACTTACACGTACTTACACGCAGTTACAAGCACTTACAGGCACGTACACAAACTTACACGCACTTACACGCACTTATACGAACTTAAACTGCACTTATATACACTTACACGCACTTACACGCACTTACATGCACTTACACATACTTACACGCACTTACATGCACTTACACGCACTCACACACACTTGCACAAACTTACACGCACTTAGACACACTTATACGCACTTACACGCACTTACACACACCTACATGCACTTACACACACTTACAGGCACTTACATGCACTAACACGCACTTACACACACTTACACAAAATTACACACACCTACACGCACTTACATGCAGTTATACGCACTTACACGCACTAACATGCACTTTCATACACTTATACGCACTTACACGCACTTACACGCACTTACACGCACTTACACGCACTTACACGCACTTACACACACTTACACGTACTTAAACGAACTTACACAAAATTACACGCACTTAAACCGCACTTACACGCACTGACACGCACGTACACGCAGTTACACGCACTTACACGAACTAAAACCGCACTTACACACACTTACACACAATTACACACACTTATACGCACTTACATGAACTTACACGTACTTACACGCACTTACAGACACTTACACGGACATACACATACTTACACGTATTTACACGTGCTTACATACACTTGCACGTACTTACACATACTTACACGCACTTACTTGCACTTACACGCACTTACATCCACGTACACGCACTTACACGTACTTACACGCACTTACACATGCTTACATGCACTTACACGTACTTACATGCACTTACTTGCACTTACACGTACTTACACGTACTTACACGCACTTACACATGCTTACATGCACTTACACGTACTTACACGTACTTACACGCACTTACACGCACTTATACGCACTTACACAAACTTACACACACTTACACATACTTACACGAACTTAAACTGCACTTACACGCGCTTCCACGCACTTACACGTACTTACACGCTCTTACACGTACTTATATGTACTTACATGAACTTACACGTACTTGCACACACCTTCACTCACGTACACGAACATAAACCACGCTTACACGTACTTACATGCACTTACACGCTCTTACACGTAGTTACACGCACTAACACGCACTTACACGCACATACACGTACGTATACGTACTTACATGTACTTACATGCACTTACACACTCTTACACGCACTTACACGCACTTACACACACTTCCACGTACTAACACGTACTTACATGTATTTACACGCTCTTACACGCACTTACACGCTCTTACTCGCTCTTACATCCACTTACACACAGGTATACGTACATACACACACTTACACATACTTACACGCACTGACACGTACTTACACATACCTATAGGAACTTACGCGCACTTACATGCACCTACATGTAATTACACGTACGTACACGCACTTACACGCATTTAAACGCACTTACACGTACTTACATGCACTTACATGCACTTACATGCACTTACATGCACTTACACGCACTTGCATATTCTTACACAAAGTTGCACGTACTTACACACACTTACATGCACTTACACGCACATACGAGCACTTACACGCACTTACACGTACTTACACACACTTACACGCACTTACATGCACTTACACGCACTTACACGTACTTACACACACTTACACGCACTTACATGCACTTACAAACACTTATATGCACTTACATGTACTTACACATACTTACACGTACTTACATGCACTTACATCAACTTACACGATATTACACACACTTAACCTGCACTTACATGCACTTACACGCACTCATACGCACTTACACGCACTTACACGCACTTACATGAACTTAAAGCGTACTTACACGCACTTACACGCACTCATACGCACTTACACGCACTTACACGCACTTACATGAACTTAAAGCGTACTTACACGCACTTACACACACTTAAACGCACTTACACGCACTTACACGTACTTACACGAACTTAAACGTACTTACACGCACTTATACACACTTACACACACTTACACGCACTTACACGCACTTACACGTACTTACACGAAATTACACGCACTTATACGAAATTAAACCGCACTTACACGTACTTACACACACTTATACGTACTTACACGCAGTTATAAGCACTTACACAAACGTACACGTACTTACACGCACTTACACACACTTACACGTGCTTACATGCACTTACACACACTTACACATATGTACACGCACGTACACGCACTTACATGTACTTACACGCACTTACTTGTACTTACACGCACTTACACCCACTAACATGCACTTATAAGTACTTATACGCACTTACTTGTGCTTACATGCACTTACACATATTTACACTTACACGTACTTACACGTACTTACACGTACTTGTATGCACTTACACGCACTTACACGCACTTACACATACTTACACGTACTTACACGCACTTATACATACTTACACACACTTACACGTACTTACACGCACCTACACGAACTTACATGTACTTACACGCACTTACATGCACTAACACGCACTTACACGCACTTACACGCACGTACACTCACTTACACGAACTTACACGCACTTACACGCACTTGCACGAACATACACACACGTAGACGCACTTACACGCAATTACACACACTTATACACACTTACACACACTCACACGCACTTACACGCATGTACATGTACTTACACGCACTAACACGCACTCACACGAACTTACACGCATTTACACACACTTACACGTACTTACACGGACTTACACGTACTTTCACGAACTTACACACACTTACACGCACTTACACACATTTACATGCATATATACAAACTTACACGCACTTACACTCACTTGCACGAACTTACACGCACGTAGACGCTCTTACACGCACATATACGCACTTACACACACTTATACGTACTTACACGCACTTACACACACTTACACGTACTTACACGCACAAACATGCACTTACACGCACTTACACACACTTACACGTACTTACACGCACAAACATGCACTTACACGCACTTACACAAAATTACACGCACCTATATGCACTTACACGCACTTACACACACGTATACGCACTAACACATATTTACACGTACTAACATGCACTTACATGCACTTATACGCACTTACACGCACTTACACATACTTAGACACACTTACACGTACCTACACACACTTACACGAACTTACACGAATATACACACACTTAAACCGCACTTACACACACTGAAACACACTTACACGCACTTACACGTATGTACGTACAGTTACACGCACTTACACGTACTTACACGCACTTACATGTACTTACACACACTTACACGCACTTACACGTACTTAGACGCACTTACTTGCACTTCCACGAACTTACACCCACTTACACGTACTTACACGCACTTACATGTACTTACACACACTTACACGCACTTACACGTACTTAGACGCACTTACTTGCACTTCCACGAACTTACACCCACTTACACGTACTTACACGTACTAACACGTACTTACACGTGCTTACATGCACTTACACGTACTTACATGCAATTACTTGCACTTACATGACTTACACGTACTTATACGTACTTACACGCTGTTACAAGCACTAACACGCACGTACACAAGCTTACACGCACTTACACACACTTATACGAACTTAAACTGCACTTATATACACTTACACGCACTTACACGCACTTACATACACTTACACATACTTACACGCACTTACATGCACTTATACGCACTCACACACACTTGCACAAACTTACACGCACTTAGACACACTTATACGCACTTACACGCACTTACACACACTTACATGTACTTGCACACACTTACACGCACTTACATGCACTAACACGCACTTACACGCACTTACACAAAATTACACACACCTACACACACTTACATGCCGTTACACGCACTTACACGCACTAACATGCACTTTCATACACTGATATGCACTTATACGCACTTACACTCACTTACACGCACTTACACGCACTTACACGCACTTATACGCACTTACACACACTTACACGCACTTACACGAACGTACACAAAATTGCACGCACTTAAACCGCACTTGCACGCACTGACACGCACTTACACGCAGTTACACGCACTTACACGAACTTAAACCGCACTTACACGCACTTACACACACTTACACACACTTATACGCACTTACATGAACTTACACGTACTTACACGCACTTACACACACTTACACGGACATACACGTACTTACACGTATTTACACGTGCTTACACATACTTGCACGTACTTACACATACGTACACGCACTTACTTGCACTTACACGCACTTACACCCAAGTACACACACTTACACGTACTTACACGCACTTACACATGCTTACATACACTTACACGTACTTACATGCACTTACTTGCACTTACACGTACTTACACGTACTTACACGCACTTACATGCACTTACACGCACTTACACGCACTTACACGCACTTACATGTACTTACACACACTTACACGCACTTACATGCACTAACACGCACTTACACGCACTTACACAAAATTACACACACCTACACCCACTTACATGCACTTACACGCACTTACACGCACTTACACGCACTTACATGTACTTACACACACTTACACGCACTTACATGCACTAACACGCACTTACACGCACTTACACAAAATTACACACACCTACACCCACTTACATGCACTTACACGCACTTACACGCACTTACACGCACTTACATGTACTTACACACACTTACACGCACTTACATGCACTAACACGCACTTACACGCACTTACACAAAATTACACACACCTACACCCACTTACATGCACTTACACGCACTTACACGCACTTACACGCACTTACATGTACTTACACACACTTACACGCACTTACATGCACTAACACGCACTTACACGCACTTACACAAAATTACACACACCTACACCCACTTACATGCACTTACACGCACTTACACGCACTTACACGCACTTACATGTACTTACACACACTTACACGCACTTACATGCACTAACACGCACTTACACGCACTTACACAAAATTACACACACCTACACCCACTTACATGCACTTACACGCACTTACACGCACTTACACGCACTTACATGTACTTACACACACTTACACGCACTTACATGCACTAACACGCACTTACACGCACTTACACAAAATTACACACACCTACACCCACTTACATGCACTTACACGCACTTACACGCACTTACACGCACTTACATGTACTTACACACACTTACACGCACTTACATGCACTAACACGCACTTACACGCACTTACACAAAATTACACACACCTACACCCACTTACATGCACTTACACGCACTTACACGCACTTACACGCACTTACATGTACTTACACACACTTACACGCACTTACATGCACTAACACGCACTTACACGCACTTACACAAAATTACACACACCTACACCCACTTACATGCACTTACACGCACTTACACGCACTTACACACACTTACACACACTTATACGCACTTACATGAACTTACACGTACTTACACGCACTTACACACACTTACACGGACATACACGTACTTACACGTATTTACACGTGCTTACACATACTTGCACGTACTTACACATACGTACACGCACTTACTTGCACTTACACGCACTTACACCCATGTACACACACTTACACGTACTTACACGCACTTACACATGCTTACATACACTTACACGTACTTACATGCACTTACTTGCACTTACACGTACTTACACGTACTTACACGCACTTACATGCACTTATACACACTTACACAAACTTACACACACTTACACATACTTACACGAACTTAAACTGCACTTACACGCGCGTACACACACTTACACGCACTTACACGCTCTTACACGTACTTATACGTACTTACATGAACTTACACGTACTTGCACACACCTTCACTCACGTACACGAACATAAACCACGCCTACACGTACTTACATGCACGTACACGCTCTGACACGTACTTACACGCACCAACACGCACTTACACGCACTTACACATACTTATACGTACTTACACGTACTTACATGCACTTACACACACTTACACGTACTTACACGCACTTACACACACTTACACGTACTAACACGTACTTACACGCATTTACACGCTCTTACACGCACTTACACGCTCTTACACACTCTTACATCCACTTACACACAGGTATACGCACATACACACACTTACACATACTTACACGCACTGACACGTACTTACACATACCTATAGGAACTTACGCGCACTTACATGCACTTACATGTAATTACACGCACGTACACGCACTTACACGCATTTAAACGCACTTACACGTACTTACATGCACTTACACGCACTTACATGCACTTACAGGCACTTGCACATACTTACCCAAAGTTGCACGCACTTACACACACTTATATGCACTTACACGCACATACGAGCACTTACACGTACTTATACGTACTTACACGCACTTACACGTACTTACACACTCTTACACAAACTTACACGCACTTACACACACTTACACGCACTTACACGCACTTAAACCCATTTACACACACTTACACAAACTTACATGTACCTTACACGCACTTACACGCACTTACAGGCATTTACACGCACCTACATGAACGTACACGCACTAACACGCACATACACAAACTTACACGCACTTACATGCATTTACACGCACTTACACGCACTTACATACACTTACATGCAATTACACGCACTTATACACACTTCTACGTACTTACATACACTTACACGCACTTACACGTACTTACACGCACTTACACGAACTTACACGCACTTACATGCACTTGCACAAACTTACACGTACTTAGACGCACTTACATGCACTTACACGTACTTACACGCACTTACACGAACTTACACGCACTTACATGCACTTGCACAAACTTACACGTACTTAGACGCACTTACATGCACTTACACGTACTTACACGCACTTACACGCACTTATACGCTTTAACACGCACTTACACGCACTTACACAAAATTACACGTACCTATACATACTTACACGCACTTACACGTACTCACACACACTTACACGCACTTACATGCACTTACACACACTTATATGCACTTACATGTACTTACACATACTTACACATACTTACATGCACTTACACGAACTTACACGATATTACACACACTTAACCTACACTTACATGCACGTACACGCACTCATACGCACTTAAACGCACTTACACGCACTTACATGAACTTAAAGCGCACTTACACGCACTTACACACACTTAAATCCACTTACACGCACTTACACGCACTTACACGTACTTACACGAACTTAAACGTACTTACACGCACTTATACACACGTACACACACTTACACGCACTTATACGCACTTACACGCACTTACACACACTAACACGCACTTACACGTACTTATACATACTTACTTGCACTTACACACACTTACATCCACTTACACGCACTTACACGCACTTACACGCACTTACACGTGCTTACATGCACGTACACATACTTACACACACTTTCTTGCACTTACACGTACTTACACGCACTTACACGCACTTACACGCACTTACACGTGCTTACATGCACGTACACATACTTACACACACTTTCTTGCACTTACACGTACTTATACGTACTTACATGTACTTATACACACTTACACACACTTATACGCACTTACACAAACTTACACGCACTTACACGCACTTACACACACTTACATATACTTAAACGCACTTATACGCACTTACACACACTTACACATACTTACACGCACTTACACGCACTTTTACACACTTACACGAACTTAAACTACACTTACACGCACTTGCACAAACTTACATGTACTCAGACGCACTTAGACACACTTACACGCACTTACACGAACTTAAACTACACTTACACGCACTTGCACAAACTTACATGTACTCAGACGCACTTAGACACACTTACACGCACTTACACGCACTTACACGCACTTACACGAACTTACAGAAAATTACACGCACTTAAACTCCACTTACACGCACTTACACGCACTTACACACACTTACACGCACTTACACGAACTTAAACCGTACTTACACGCACATACACACACTTACATGAACTTACACGCACTTATACGCACTTACACAAACTTATACGTACTTACACGCACTTACACATACTTACACGTACTTACATGAACTTACACGCACTTACATCCACTTACACACACTTGCACGCACTTACACAAAGTTACACGCACTTACACGCACTTACACGTACTTACACGCACATACGAGCACGTACACGTACTTATAAGCACTTACGTGCACTTACACACACTTACACGCACGTACACAAACTAACACGCACTTACACGCACTTACACGCACTTAAACGTACGTACACGAACTTACACGCACTTATACGTACTTACACGCACGTACACACACTTACACGCACTTACACGCACTTACATGCACTTTCACGCACTTATACACATTTACACGTACTTACACGTACTGACACGCACTTATAAACACTTACACATACTTACACGTACTTATACGTACTTACACACACTTACACACACTTACACGCACTTATACACATTTACACGTACTTACACGTACTGACACGCACTTATAAACACTTACACATACTTACACGTACTTATACGTACTTACACACACTTACACACACTTACACTCACTTACACGTACTTACACGCACCTACACACACTTACACGCACTTATACAAACTTACACACACTTACACACACTTACACGCACTTACACGTACTTACACCAACTTACACGCACTTATACGAACGTACACGCACTTACACATACTTACACGCACTAACATGCACTTACACGCACTTACACACTTACACACACTTACACGCACTTACATGCACTTACACGCACTTACACGCACTTACACACACTTATACGCACTTATACGCACTTACACGCACTTCTACATACATACACGCACTTACACGCACTTACATGCACTTACACGCACTTACATGCACTGACACACACTTGTATGCACTTACACATACTTACACACACTTGCATGCACTTACACAAACTTACACGCACTTACATGCACTTACATGTACTTACATACACTTACACGCACTTACACACACTTACACGCACTTACATGTACTTACAAGCACTTCCACACACTTACACGCACTTACACAAACGTAAACGCATTTACAAGCACTTACACGCACTTACACGCACTTACACGCACTTACACGCACTTACACGCTCTTACATGAACTTACATCCACTTACACGCACTTACACGCACTTACATGAACTTACATCCACTTACACGCACTTACACGCACTTACACAAACTTACACATACTTACACGCACTTACACGAACTTACACGCACCTACACAAACGTACGTGCACTTACACGCAATCCACGCACCTACATGCACTTACGCGCACTTACACACACTCCACGCACCTACATGCACTTACACGCACTTACACATACTTACATGCACTAACATGCACTTACATGCACTTACACGCACTTACACGCACTTACACAAACTTACACACACTTACACGCACTTACATACACTTACGAGTACTTACACACACTTACACGCACTTACATACACTTACGAGTACTTACACACACTTACACGCACTTACACGCACTTACACGCATTTACACATACTTACACGCACTTAAACGCACTTACACACACTTACACACACTTACACAAACTTACACGTACTTACACGAACTTACACACACTTACACGTACTTATACGCACTTACACGAATGTACAGACACTAACTCATACTTACACGAACGTACACGCACTTACATGTACTTACATGCACTAACACATACTTACACGCACTTACACGCACTTACACGCACTTACACGAACTTACACACACTTACACACACTTGCACGAACTTACACGCACTTAGACGCACTTACACACACTTATACAAACTTACACATACTTACACACACTTACACACACTTGCACGAACTTACACGCACTTAGACGCACTTACACACACTTATACAAACTTACACATACTTACACACACTTACATGCACTTACACACACGTACACGTACTTACACGCACTAACACGCACTTACATGCACTTACACGAAATTACATGCACCTACACGTACTTACACATACTTATATGCACTTACACACACTGCCACACACTTACACGCACTTACACGCACTTACATGCACTTACACGCACTAACACGCACTTACACGTACTTACACGCACTTACACAAACTAACACAAAATTACACGTACTTAAACCACACTTACACGCACTGAAACGCACTTACACGCACTTACACAAACTTAAACCGCACTTACACGTACTTACAAACACTTATACGCACTTACACGCAGTTATAAGCACTTACACAAACGTACACGTACGTACACGCACTTACACGCACTTACACGCACTTACATGCACTTACACACACTTACACGTACTTACACGCACGTACACGTACTTACACATACTTACACACTCTTACTTGCACTTACACGCACTTAGACCCACTAACATGCACTTATACGTACTTACACGCACGTACACGTACTTACACATACTTACACACTCTTACTTGCACTTACACGCACTTAGACCCACTAACATGCACTTATACGTACTTACACGCACTTACGTGTGCTTACATACCCTTACACATACTTACACACACTTACACGTACTTACACGTACTTACATGCACTTACACGCACTTACACGCACTTACACGTACTTACACGTACTTACACGCACTTATACATACTTACACGCACTTACACGTACTTACACGCACCTACACAAACTTACGTGCACTTACACGCACTTACATGCACTAACACGGACTTACACGCACTTACACGCACGTACACACACTTACACAAACTTACATGCACTTACACGCACTTGCACGAACATACACACACTTAGACGCACGTACATGTACTTACACACACTTACACATACTTACACACACTTACACGCACTTACACGCATGTACACGCACTTACATGCACTAATACGTACTTACACGCACTTACACGCACTTACACATACTTACAGGCACTTATACACACTTACACATACTCACACGTACTTACACACTTTTACTCACACTTACACGCACTTACCCGCACTTACACGCACTTACACGAACTTACACGAAATCCCACGCACTTAAACCGTACTTACACGCACCTACACGCACTTACACGCACTGATACGAACTTAAACAGTACTTACACGTACTTATACATACTTCAATGCACTTACACGCAGTTACACGCACTTACACAAACATACACATACTTACACACATTTACACGCACTTACATGTACTTACACATACTTACACACACTTACACACACTTACCCGCACATACACACACTTACACGTACTTACACGCACTTACTTGCACTTACACGCACTTACACCCACGAACACGTACTTACACGTACTTACACACACTTACTCATGCTTACATACACTTACACATACTTACACGCACTTACTTGCACGTACACACACTTACACGTACTTGCACATACTTACACGCACTTACATGCACTTATACGCACTTACACGCACTTACTTGCACGTACACACACTTACACGTACTTGCACATACTTACACGCACTTACATGCACTTATACGCACTTACACAAATGTACACGCACTTACACGCACTTACACGCACTTACACATACTTAAATGCACTTACATGCACGTACACGCACTTACAGATACTTACACACACCTATACGCACTTACACGCACTTAAAGGCACTTACACAAACTTAAACTGCACTTACACGCACTTGCACAAACTTACACGCACTTAGACGCACTTAGATGCACTTATACGTACTTACACGCACTTACACGCACTTACACGAACTTAAACCATAATTACACGCACTTACACACACTTACATGCACTTACACGCACTTTTACGCACTTACACAAACTTACACGTTCTTACACGCACTTACACGTACTTACACGCACTTACATGCACTTACACGCACTTATATCCACTTATACACACTTGCACACACTTACACGAAGAAACACGTACTTATACGCACTTACACGTACTTACACGCACATATGAGCACTTACACGCACTTACACGCACTTACACGTACTTACACGCACATATGAGCACTTACACGCACTTACACGCACTTACACACACTTACACGTACTTACACGCACTTACACAATTTTACACGCACTTACACGTACTTACATACACTTACACGCACTTACATGAACTTACACGCACTTACATGCACTTATACGCACGTACATATACTTACACACACTTACATGCACTTACATGCACTTACACCCACGTACACACAAGAACTCATACTTATACATGCCTTCGCGCACTTACATGAACTTACACGTACTTATACGAACTTTCACGCACTTACACATACTTATACACACTAACACGCAATTACACGCACTTACACACTTACACACACTTACACGCACTTACACGCACTTACACAAACTTACACGTACTTGCACACACTTCTACGTACTTACACGCACTTACACGCACTTACACACACTTACACGCACTTATACGCACTTACACGCACTTTTACATATATACACGCACTTATACGCACTTACACGCACTTTTACATATATACACGCACTTATACGCACTTACACGCACTGACACACACTTGTACGCACTTACACATACTTACACACACTTACACACACTTACATGTACTTACACAAACTTACACGCACTTACATGTACTTATACGCACTTAGACACACTTACACACACTTACACGCACTTACACATACTTATACGCACTTACACGTACTTACACGCACCTATACAAACGTACGTGCACCTACACGCACTCACACGCACCTACATGCACTTACACGCACTTACACATACTTACACACATTTACACACACTTACACGCACTTACACGTACTTACATGCACTTACATGCACTTACATGCTCTTACATGCACTTACATACACTTACACAAACTTACACACACTTACACGTACTTACACACACTTACGAGAACTTACACACACTTACACGCACTTACACGCACTTACATGCATTTACACATACTTACACGCACTTAAACGCACTTAGACGCACTTACACGTACTTACACAAACTTACACGTACTAACACGTACTTACACATACTTACACATACTTATACGCACTTACACGAATGTACACACACTAACACATACTTACACGAACTTACACGCACTTACAGGCACTTACATGCACTAACACACACTTACACGCACTTACACACACTTACACGCACTTACACGAACTTACACACACTTACACGCACTTGCACAAACTTACACGCATTTAGACGCACTTACACACACTTACACGCACTTACACACACTTACACGCACTTACACGAACTTACACACACTTACACGCACTTGCACAAACTTACACGCATTTAGACGCACTTACACACACTTATACGAACTTACACATACTTACACACACTTGCATGCACTTACACACAGGTACACGTACTTACACACACTAACACGTACTTACATGCACTTATTCAAAATTACACGCACCTACACGTACTTACACGTACTTACATGCACTTACACACACTGACACACACTTACACGTACTTACACGCACTTACATGTACTTACACGTACTTACACGCACTTATACATACTTACACACACTTACACGAACTTACACGAAATTACACGCACTTAAACCGCACTTACACGCACTGAAACGCACTTACACACACTTACACAAACTTAAACCGCACTTAAACGTACCTAAACACACTTATATGCACTTACAAGCAGTTTTAAGCACTCACACAAAGGTACACGTACTTACGCGCACTTACACGTACGTACACGTACTTACATGCACTTACACACACTTACACGTACTTACACGCACGTACACGCACTTACACGTACTTACACGCACTTACTTGTACTTAGGCATACTTACACCCACTAACATGCACTTATACGTACTTACACGGACTTACTTGTGCTTACATGCACTTACACATACGTACAAATACTTACACGTACTTACACGTACTTACACATACTTACATGCACTTACACACACTTACACGCACTTACACGTACTTATACGTACGTACACGTACGTACACGCTCTTACACGAACTTATATCCACTTACACGCACTTACACGCACTTACACGTACTTACACATACTTACATGCTCTTACACGTCCTTACACGCACCTACATGAACTTACGTGCACTTACACGCACTTACATGCACTAACACACACTTACACGCACTTACACGTACGTACACACACTTACACAAACTTACATGCACTTACACGCACTTACATGCACTAACACACACTTACACGCACTTACACGTACGTACACACACTTACACAAACTTACATGCACTTACACGCACTTGCACGAACATACACGCACTTAGACACACTTACACACACTTACATACACTTACACACACTTACACACACTTACACGCACTTACACGCACGTACACGCACTTACACGCACTAACACGCACTTACACGCACTTACACGCACTTACACGCACTTACACGTACTTACACGCACTTACACGTACTTACATGAACTTACACGCACTTACACGCACTTATACGCACGTACACACACTTACACACACTTACACGCACTTACATGTACTTACACGTACTTACACACACTTACACATACTTACACGCACTGACATGCACTTATACGCACTTACACATACTAATACGCACTTACACGCACTTACACACACTTACACACACTTAAACGCACTTACATGCACTTACATACACTTACACACACTTACACACACTTACACGCACTTACACGCACGTACACGCACTTACACGCACTAACACGCACTTACACGCACTTACACGCACTTACACGCACTTACATGCACTTATACACACTTACACACACTGAAACGCACTTACACGCACTTACACACACTTACACGCACTTACCCGCACTTACACACACTTACACGAACTTACACGAAATCCCACGCACTTAAACCGCACTTACACGCACCTACACGCACTTACACGCACTGATACGAACTTAAACCGTACTTACACGTACTTATACATACTTCAATGCACTTATACGCAGTTACACGCACTTACACAAACATACACGTACTTACACACACTTATACGCACTTACATGTACTTACACGCACTTACACACACTTACACGCACTTACCCGCACTTACACACACTTACACGTACTTACACGCACTTACTTGCACTTACACGCACTTACATCCACTAACACGCACTTACACGTACTTACACGCACTTTCTCGTGCTTACATACACTTACACATACTTACACGCACTTACTTGCACTTACACACACTTACACGTACTTGCACATACTTACACGCACTTACATGCACTTATACGCACTTACACATACTTACACGCACTTACTTGCACTTACACACACTTACACGTACTTGCACATACTTACACGCACTTACATGCACTTATACGCACTTACACAAACTTACACGCACTTAGATGCACTTACACGCACTTACACATACGTAAACGCACTTACATGCACTTACACGCACTTACACATACTTACACACACTTACACGCACTTACACGCACTTACACGCACTTACACGAACTTAAACTGTACTTACACGCACTTGCACAAACTTACACGCACTTAGACGCACTTAGACGCACTTACACGTACTTACACGCACTTACACGCACTTACACGAATTTAAACCGTACTTACACGCACTTACACACACTTACATGCACTTACACGCACTTTTATGCACTTACACGCACTTACACGTACTTACACGCACTTACACGTCCTTACACGCACTTACATGCACTTACAGGCACTTACACACACTTACATGCACTTATACAAACTTACACACACTTACAAACACTTACACGCACTTACATGTACTTACACGCACTTACACACACTACCATGCTCTTCCACGCACTTACACGCACTTACGAGCACTTATACACACTTACATGCACTTACACGCACGTACACACACTTACACACACTTACATAAACTTACACATACTTACACACACTTACACGCACTTATACGCACGTACACACACTTACACATACTTACACGCACTGACATGCACTTATACGCACTTACACATACTAATACGCACTTACACGCACTTACACACACTTACACACACTTAAACGCACTTACATGCACTTACATGCACTTACACGCACTTACATGCACTTATACAAACTTACACACACTTACAAACACTTACACGCACTTACATGCACTTACACGCACGTACACACATGAACTCATACTTATACATGCCTTCGCGCACTTACATGAACTTACACGTACTTACATGCACTAACACGCAATTACACACACTTACACATTTACACACACTTACACACACTTACACACACTTACATAAACTTACACATACTTACACACACTTACACGCATTTACACACACTTACACGCACTTACACACACTTACACGCACTTATACGCACTTACAAGCACTTATACATATATACACGCAATTATACGCACTTACATACACTGACACACACTTGCACGCACTTGCACATACTTATACACACTTACACACACTTACATGTACTTACACAAACTTACACGCACTTACATGCACTTACACGCACTTATACCCAGTTACATGCACTTACACACACTTACACACACTTACATGTACTTACACAAACTTACACGCACTTACATGCACTTACACGCACTTATACCCAGTTACATGCACTTACACACACTTACACGCACTTACATGCACGAACTCGCACTTACACGCACTTACATACCTACACGCACTTACACGCACTTACACGCACTTACACGCACTTACACACACTTACACGTACGTATAAACACTTACACACACTTACACGCACTTACATACCTACACGCACTTACACGCACTTACACGCACTTACACGCACTTACACACACTTACACGTACGTATAAACACTTACACACACTTACACGCACTTACACAAACTTGTACGCATTTACAAGCACGTACACGTACTTACACACACTTACACGCACTTACACGCTCTTACATGAACTTACATCCACTTACATTCACTTACACGCACTTATACACACTTACACATACTTACACGCACTTACACGTACTTACACACACTTACACGCACTTACACGTACTTACACGCACTTACACGCACTTATACACACTTACACATACTTACACGCACTTACACGTACTTACACACACCTACACAAACTTACGTGCACTTACACGCACTTACACGCACCTACATGCACTTACACGTACTTACACACACTTATACGCATTTACACACACTTATACGTACTTACACGTACTTACATACACTCACACGCACTTACACGTACTTACACGCACTTACACGCACTTACGAGCACTTATACACACTTACATGCACTTACACGCACTTACACGCATTTACACGCACTTACACACACTTACACGCACTTACACGTACTTGTACGTACTTATACGAACTTACACATGCTTACGCACACTTAAACGCACTTACACGCACTTACACGCACTTATACGAATGTACACACACTAACACATAATTACACAAACTTACACGCACTTGCACGCACTTACATGCACTAACACGCACTTACACACACTTACACGCACTTACACGCACTTACACGAACTTACGTGACTTACATACACTTGTCCCAACTTGCACGCACTTAGACGCACTTACACGCACTTATACAAACTTACACATGCTTACACACACTTACACGTACTTCTATGCACGTACACGCACTTACACGCACTAACACGTACTTACACACACTTACACAATATTACACGTGCCTACACGCACTTACACACACTTACACGCACTTACACACACTGACATACACTTATACACACTTACACACATGTACACGCACTTACACGCACTTACACGCACTTATACGCACTTACACGCACTTACACGAACGTACACAAAATTACACGCACTTAAACCGCACTTACACACACTGACACGCACTTACACGCACTTACAGGAACTTAAACTCAATTACACGCACTTACACACACTTATACGCACTTACGCGCAGTTACATGCACTTACACAAATGTACCCGTACTTACACACACTTACACGCACTTACACGTACTTATATGCACTTACACACACTTACACGTACTTATATGCACTTCCACGCACTTACACGTACTTACACGCACTTACTTGCACTTACGCGTACTTACACCCACTAACACGTAATTACACGTACTTACACGCACTTACTCATGCTTACATGCACTTACACATACGTATACGCACTCACTTGAACTTACACGTACTTACACATACTTACACGTACTTACATGCACTTACACGCACTTATACGCATTTACACAAACTTAAACTGCACATACATGCACTTACACGTACTTTCATGCACTTACACGCACTTACACGTACTTATACGCTCTTACATGAACTTACATCTACTTACACACACTTACACGTACTTACACGCACTTACACATACTTACACGCACTTACACGTACTTATACGCTCTTACATGAACTTACATCTACTTACACACACTTACACGTACTTACACGCACTTACACATACTTACACGCACTTACACGTACTTACACGCACCTACACAAACATACGTACACTTACATGCACTTACATGCACTAACACGCACTTACACACACGTACACGTACTTACACGTACTTACACGAACTTACACACACTTACACGCACTTGTACAAACATACACGCACTTAGACGCACTTACACGCACTTATACACACTTACACACACTTATACGCACTTACACGTACTTACACGCACGTACACAGACTTACACGCACTAACACGCACTTACACACACTTACACGAAATTACACACACCTACACGTACTTACACGCACTTACACGCACTTACACACACTGACACGCACTTACACGCACTTACACGCACTTACACGCACTTAAACGCACTTACACGCACTTACACGCACTTATCACATACACGAACTTACACGAACTCCCACGCACTTAAACCGCACTTATACGCAATGACACGCACTTACACGCACTTAAACGCACTTACACGCACTTACACGCACTTATCACATACACGAACTTACACGAACTCCCACGCACTTAAACCGCACTTATACGCAATGACACGCACTTACACGCACTTACACGAACGTAAACCGCACTTACACGCACTTACACACACTTACACGCACTTACATGCACTTACACGCACTTACACACACTTACACAACCTTACACGCACTTACACGCACTTGCACGAACGTAAACACACTTAGACGCACTTACATGTACTTACACGCACTTACACACACTTACACGTACGTACACGCACTAACACGTACTTACACGCACTTACACGCACTAACACACACTTACACACACTTACACAAAATCACACGCACCTACTCGCACTTACATGCACCTACACGCACTTACATGCACTAACATGCACTTACACGCACTTACATGTACTTACACGCACTTAAAGGCACTTACATGCACTAACACGCACTTACACGCACTTACACGCACTTATACGCACTTACACGTACTTATACATACTTACACGAACTTACACAAAATTATACGCACTTAAACCGCACTTACACGCACTGACACATACTTACATGCAGGTATACGCACTTACACGAACTTAAACCGCACGTACACGCACTTACACACACTTACACGCACTTACATACACTTACACGCACTTACAAAAAATTACACGTATTTACACGCACTTACACGCACGTATACGCACTTACATGCACTTACACGTACTTACACATACTTACACGCACTTACACGTATTTACACATACTTACTTGTACTTACACGTACTTACAGCCAATTACACGCACTTACATTCACTTACACATACTTACACGTGCTTACATGCACTTACACGTACGTACACGCACTTACACATACTTACACCTACTTACACGCACTTACACACACTTACACGCATTTACATGAACTTACACGTACGTACACACACTTACACGAACTTACACGCACTTATATATACATACACAACTTACACGCACTTACACGCACTGACCCGCTTTTATACACACTTACACATACTTTTACATACTTACACGTACTTACACGCACTCACACAAACTTACATGCACTTACAGGCACTTCCACGGAATTACACGCACTTATACGCACTTACACGAACTTACACGTACTTACACACACTTACACTAACTTACATGCACTTACACGAGCTTACACACACTTACACGCACTTACACGCACTTACACGCACTTACACGCACTTACATGCACGAACTTGCACTTACACATGCTTACACGCACTTACACAAACTTACACGCACTTATCACATACACGAACTTACACGTACTTATACGCACTTCCACGCACTTCCACGCACTTCCACGCACTTCCACGCACTTCCACGCACTTCCACGCACTTCCACGCACTTCCACGCACTTCCACGCACTTCCACGCACTTCCACGCACTTCCACGCACTTCCACGCACTTCCACGCACTTCCACGCACTTCCACGCACTTCCACGCACTTCCACGCACTTCCACGCACTTCCACGCACTTCCACGCACTTCCACGCACTTCCACGCACTTCCACGCACTTCCACGCACTTCCACGCACTTCCACGCACTTCCACGCACTTCCACGCACTTCCACGCACTTCCACGCACTTCCACGCACTTCCACGCACTTCCACGCACTTCCACGCACTTCCACGCACTTCCACGCACTTCCACGCACTTCCACGCACTTCCACGCACTTCCACGCACTTCCACGCACTTCCACGCACTTCCACGCACTTCCACGCACTTCCACGCACTTCCACGCACTTCCACGCACTTCCACGCACTTCCACGCACTTCCACGCACTTCCACGCACTTCCACGCACTTCCACGCACTTCCACGCACTTCCACGCACTTCCACGCACTTCCACGCACTTCCACGCACTTCCACGCACTTCCACGCACTTCCACGCACTTCCACGCACTTCCACGCACTTCCACGCACTTCCACGCACTTCCACGCACTTCCACGCACTTCCACGCACTTCCACGCACTTCCACGCACTTCCACGCACTTCCACGCACTTCCACGCACTTCCACGCACTTCCACGCACTTCCACGCACTTCCACGCACTTCCACGCACTTCCACGCACTTCCACGCACTTCCACGCACTTCCACGCACTTCCACGCACTTCCACGCACTTCCACGCACTTCCACGCACTTCCACGCACTTCCACGCACTTCCACGCACTTCCACGCACTTCCACGCACTTCCACGCACTTCCACGCACTTCCACGCACTTCCACGCACTTCCACGCACTTCCACGCACTTCCACGCACTTCCACGCACTTCCACGCACTTCCACGCACTTCCACGCACTTCCACGCACTTCCACGCACTTCCACGCACTTCCACGCACTTCCACGCACTTCCACGCACTTCCACGCACTTCCACGCACTTACACGTATTTACACGCACTTACACGCACTTACACGCACTTATACAATCTTACAACAACTTACATCCACTTACACACACTTACACACACTTACATACACTTACACACACTTACACATACTTACACACGCTTATACACACTTACACGCACCTGCATGCACTTACACACACTTATACACACTTACACGCATTTACACGTACTCACACGCACTTCCACGCACTTACACGTACTTATACGCACTTAAATGAACTTACACGCACTCACACGCACTTATTCGCACGTACATGCACTTACACGAACTTACACGCACTTACACGCACTTACACGCACGTACACGTACTTACAAGCACTTACACACACTTACACACACTTACACACTCTTACACGCACTTACACGCACTTACACGTACTTACACGCACTTACACGTACTTACACGCACTTACACAAACTTACAGGTGCTTATACGCACTTACACACACTTACATGCACTTATGCGAACGTACACATACTAACACGCACATACACGAACTTACATGTACTTACATGTACTTACACGCACTTACACGAACTTACAAAGACTTTGAAGCATTTACATATAATTACACATACTTACACGTACTTACATGCACTTACACGCACTTACATGCACTTACACCAACTTACACATGCTTATACGCACTTACACACACTTACATGCACTAACGCGAACGTACACGTACTAACACGCACTTACACGTACTTACACGCACTTACACGTACTTACATGCACTTACACACACTTACACGCACTTACATGCACTTACACGCACTTCTACAAACTTACACACACTTACACGCACTTACACGCACTTACAGGCACTTACAAGCACCTATACACACTTACACGCACTAACACGCACTTACACGCATTTACACGCACTTACATGCACTCACACGCACTTACACGTACTTACACGAACTTACACGTGCTTACACACACTTACACACACTTACACGCACTTACACAAATGTACACGCACTAACATATACATACACAAACTTACACACACGTACACGCACTTACATGCACTAACACGCACTTACACGTACTTACATGCACTTACACGCACTTATACGAACTTACACGCACATACACGTACTTGCACGAACTTACACATACTTAGACACACTTACACACTCTTATACAAACTTACACATACTTACACACACTTACACGCACTTACTCACACGTACACGCACTTACACGCACTAACATGCACTTACACACACTTACACAAAATTACACGTGCCTACACGCACTTACACGCACTTGTATGCACTTACACACACTGACACGCACTTACACACACTTACACACACTTACACGCACTTACACGCACTTACACGCACTGACACGCACTTACACGCACTTAAACCGCACTTACACACACTTACACACACTTATACGCACTTACACGCAGTTACAAGCACTTACACAAACGTACACGTACTTACACGTACTTATACGCACGTACTCGCACTTGTATGTACTTACACACACTTACACATATTACCCGCACTTACACACACTTATACGTATTTACACGCACTTACTTGTACTTACGCACACCCACACCCACTAACACGCACTTACACGTACTTACACGCACTTACTCGTGCTTACATGCACTTACACATACTTACACGCACGTACTTGCACTTACACGTACTTACACATACTTACACGTACTTACATGCACTTACACGTACTTACACGCACTTACTCGTGCTTACACGCACTTACACATACTTACACGCACGTACTTGCACTTACACGTACTTACACATACTTACACGTACTTACATGCACTTACACGTACTTACACGCACTTACTCGTGCTTACACGCACTTACACATACTTACACGCACGTACTTGCACTTACACGTACTTACACATACTTACACGTACTTACATGCACTTACACGTACTTACACGCACTTACTCGTGCTTACACGCACTTACACATACTTACACGCACGTACTTGCACTTACACGTACTTACACATACTTACACGTACTTACATGCACTTACACGCACTTATACGCACTTACACAAACTTACACGCATTTACACGCACTTACACAAATTTAAACTGCACTTACATGCACTTACATGCACTTACACGCACTTACACGCACTTACATGTACTTACACGCTCTCACATGAACTTACATCCACTTACACGCACTTACACGCACTTACACGCACTTACACATACTTACATGCAATTACACGTACTTACACGCACCTACATGAACTTACGTTCACTAACACACACTTACATGTACTAACACGCACTTACACGCACTTGCACGCACTTACACACACTTACACGAACATACATGCACTTACACACACTTGAACAAACATACACGCCCTTAGACGCACTTACACGCACTTCCACACACTCACACGCACTGACACGTACTTACACACACGTACACACACATACACTTACACATACTTACATGCACTTACACATACTTACACGCACTTACACGCACTTACATGTACTTACACGCACTTACACGAACTTACACGCACTTACACGTACTTACACGTACTTATACAAACTTACACGTACTTACACGCACTTGTACAAACTTACACGTACTTAGATGCTCTTACACGTACTTATACACACTTACACACACTTACACGTACTTACACGTACGTATACGTACTTACACGTACTTACACGCACTAACACGTACTTACACACACTTATACAAAATTACACACACCTATACGCACTTACACACACTTACACGCACTTATACATACTAACACAGACTTACACACACTTACACCCACTTACATGCACTTACACGTACTTACACGCACTTACACGCACTTAAACGCACTTACACGTACTTACACACACTTACACGAACTTACACGAATATACACTCACTTAAACCGCACTTACACGCACTGACATACACTTACACGCACTAACACGCACTTACACGTATGTACACACACTTATACGTACTTACACGTACTTACACACGCTTACACGCACTTACACGTACTTACATGCACTTACACGTACTTACACGCACTTACTTGCACTTACACAAAAGTACACCCACTTACACGTACTTACACATACTAACACGCACTTACACGTGCTTACATGCACTTACACGTACATACATGTACTTACTTGCACTTGCACATTCTTACACGTACTTACACGTACGTACACGCAGTTACACACACTTACACGCACTTACACACACTAACACGCACTTACACGTGCTTACATACACTTACATGTACTTACATGCACTTACACGTACTTACACGTACTTACACGTACTTACACGTACTTACACACAGTAACACGCACTTACACGTACGTACACAAACATACACGCACTTACACGTACTTATACGAACTTAAACTGCACTTACATACACTAACACGCACTTATACGTACCTACACACACTTACATGCAGTTACACACACTTACACACACTTACACAAACTTACACGTACTCACACACACTTGTACAAACTAACACGTACTTAGACATACTTATACGCACTTACACGCACTTACACACACTTACATGCACTTACACGCACTTACACGTACTTACATGCACTTACACGCACTAACACACACTTTTGCACACTTACACGCACTTACACATACTTGCACGCACTTACACGCACTTACACACGCTTACACGTACTTGCATACACTTACAAGCACTTACACGCACTTACACACACTTACATGCATTTACACACACTTACATACACTTACACGCACTTACACGCTCTTACAAGAACTTACATCTACTTACACGCACTTACACGTACTTAACTAACTTATACATACCTACACACACTTACACACACTTACACGCACTTACACGCTCTTACAAGAACTTACATCTACTTACACGCACTTACACGTACTTAACTAACTTATACATACCTACACACACTTACACACACTTACACGCACCTGCATACACTTATACGCACTTACTTACACTTACACGCATTTACACGCACTTACACGCACTTCCACATACATACACGCACTTACACGCACTTACATGCACTTACACGTACTTACACGCACTTACATGCACTTACATGCACTTACGCGAACTTACACGTACTTATACGCACTTACACACACTTACACGTACTTACAAGCACTTACACACACTTACACGCACTTACACGCTCTTACACGCACTTACACACGCTTATACCCACTTACACGTACTTACAAGCACTTACACACACTTACACGCACTTACACGCTCTTACACGCACTTACACACGCTTATACCCACTTACACGTACTTACATGCACTTACACGCACTTACACACACTTACACAAACTTACATACGCTTATATGCACTTACATGTACTTACACGCACGTACGCACACTTACACGAACGTACACGTACTAGCACGTACTAACACGAACTTACACGTACTTACACGTACTTACATGCACTTACACGCACTTACACGTACTTACACGCACTTACACGCACTTACACACACTTACACGTACTTATACTAACTTATACGCACTTACACGCACTTGCACAAACGTACATGCACTTAGACCCTCTTACACGCACTTATATGCACTTACACACACTTACACGCACTTACACGCACTTATATGCTCTTACACGCACTTACACGCACAAACACGTACTTACACGCACTTACACGAAATTACACGCACCTATATGCACTTACACGCACTTACACACACTTACACGCACTAACACGCACTTACACACACTTACACGCACTTACATGCACTTACATGCACTTACACGCACTTACACGCACTTAGACACACTTATACGTACTTACACACACTTACACGAGCTTACACAAATATACACGTACTGAAACCGCACTTACACGCACTGACACACACTTACACGCACTTACACGCACTTACACGCACTTGCACGCACTTTTACGCACTTACACGCACTTACACAAACTTCAACTGCATTTACACGCGCTTACACGCACTTACACGCACTTACATGCACTTACACGCACTTACACGCACTTACATGAACTTACACGCTCTTACACGCACTTACACGCACTAACACGCACTTACACGCACTTACACGCACTTACACGTACTTAAACACACTTACATGCACTTACACACGCTTATACGCACTTACACTCACTTACACGCATGTACACATACTTATACGCGTGTACACGCACTTACACACTCTTACATGCACTTACACACTCTTACACGCTCTTACATCCACTTACACGCACTCATACACACATACACGTACTTACACATACTTACACGCACTGACACGTACTTGCACATACCTACAGGAACTTACGCGCACTTACACGCACTTACACGCACCTACATGCATTTACACACACGTACACGGTATTACACGCATTTACACGTACTTACATGCACTTACACGCACTTATACACACTTACATGCACTTACATGCACTTATACGCACTTACATGCACTTACACGCACTTGCACGTACTTAGACAACGTTACACGCACTTACACGCAATTACACGTACATACGAGCACTTACACACACTTACACGCACTTACGCGCACTTCCACGCACTTATACGCACTTACACAAACTTACACGCACTTACACGTACTTACACGCACTTACATCAATTTCCACACACTTACACAAATTTACACACACCTTACACGCACTTACAGGCACTTACACGCACCTACATGAACGTACACACACTAACACGCACTTACACGAACGTTCACGCACTTACACACATTTACACGCACTTACACGCACTTACACATACTTACATGCAATTACACGTACGTACACGCACTTACACACACTTCCACGTACTTACACGCACTTACACATACTTTCACGCACTTTCACGCACTTACACGAACTTACACGAACTTAAACCGTACATACATGCACTTAGACACACTTACATGCATTTACACCGACTTATATGCACTTACACAAACTTACACATACTTACACGCACTTACACGTACTTACACGCACTTGCATGCACTTACACGCACTAACATGCACTTACACACACTTGCACGCACTTACACAAAGTTACACGCACTTACACGCACTTACATGCACTTACACACACTTGCACGCACTTACACAAAGTTACACGCACTTACACGCACTTACACACACTTACACGCACATACGAGCACTTACACGCACTTATACGCACTTACACGAACTTACCCGCGTCTTACACGCACTCACACGCACTTACAGGCACTTACACGCACCTACACAAACGTACACGTACTAACACATACTTACACAAACTTACATGCACTTACATGCATTTACATGCACTTACACGCACTTACACGCACTTACACACAATTATACGCACTTACACGCACTTACACGCACTTATACGAACTTATACGCACTTACATGCACTTGCACAAATGTACACGCACTTACACGCACTTACACGCACTTATACGAACTTATACGCACTTACATGCACTTGCACAAATGTACACGCACTTACACGCACTTACACCCACTTACACACACTTACACGCACTTGCACACACTTACACGCACTTACACGCACTAACACGCACTTCCACGCACTTACACAAAATTACACGTACCTACACGCACTTACACGCTCTTACACATACTTACCCACACTTACACGCACGTAACCGCACTTACATGTACTTTTACGTACTTACATGCACTTACACGCACTTACACACACTTACACGCACTTACATGCACTTACACAAACTTACACGAAATTACACACACTTAAACCACACTTACACGCACTTACACGCACTTACACGCACTTACATGCACTTACACGCATTTACATGAATGTAAACCATAGTTACATGTAATTACACACACTTACACGCACTTACACGTACTTACACGCACTTATACACACTTACGCATGCTTACACGTACTTAATCGTACTTACACAAACTTACACGCAATTACACGCACTTACACGAACTTACACACACTTAAACCACACTTACACGCACTTGCACGCACTTACATGCACTTGTATGCACTAACACGCACTTACACGTACTTACACACACTTCGTGCACTTACACACACTTACACGCACTTACACGCACTTACATCCACTTACACTCACTTACACGCACTTACACACACTTATACACACTTACACACACTTACACACACTTACATGAATTTACACAAAATTACATCCACTAAACTGCACTCACACGCACTTACACGCACTTACACACACTTACACGCACTTACACGCACTTATACGCAGTTACATGCACTTACACACACTTACACAAACTTAAACCGTACTTAGACGCACTTACACACACTTACACATACTTACACGCACTTACACGCACTTACACGCACTTACACAAACTTACACGTACTTACACGTACTTATACGTACTTACACGTACTTACTTGCACTTACACATACTTTCATGTACTTACACGTACTTACATGCACTTAAGCACACTTACACACACTTACACAAACTTACATGCACTTACACGCACTTACACGCACTTACAAGCATTTATACATACTTACAAACACTTACACACACTTATACAGACTTACACGCACTTACATGCACTTACACACACGTATACGCACTTACACGCACTTATAGCACTTCTACACACTTACACGCACTTACACGAACTTATACGTACTTACACGCACTTACACTCACTTACACGAACTTAAACGTCACTTACACGCACTTACACGTACTTACATACACTTACTTGCACTTACACAAACGTACACCCACTTACACGTACTTACACGTACTAACACACACTTACACGTATTTACACGCACTAATACGCACTTACATGCACCTACACGTACTTACACACACTTACACGCACTTACACGCACTAACACACAGTTACACGCATGTACACGCACTTACATGCACTTACACGCACTTACACGTACTTACACACACTTACACACACTTACACGAGCTTATATGAAATTCCACACACTTACACGCACTGACACGCACTTACACGCACTTACATGCACTTACACGAACTTAAACCGCACTTACACGCACTTACACACACTTACATGCACTTATACGCACTTACACGCACTTACACACACTTACATGCACTTATACGCACTTATACGAATTTAAACCGCACTTATACACACTCACACACACTTACATGCACTTACACGCACTTATACGCACTTACATGAACTTACACGTACTTACATGCACGTACTTGCAAATACACGTACTTACACGTACTTACACGCACTTACACGCACTTACACGCACTTACACAATCTTTTACGCACTTACACGCACTTACACAAACTTCAACTGCATTTACACGCGCTTACACGCACTTACACGCACTTACATGCACTTACACGCACTTACACGCACTTACATGAACTTACACGCACTTACACGCACTTACACAAACTTCAACTGCATTTACACGCGCTTACACGCACTTACACGCACTTACATGCACTTACACGCACTTACACGCACTTACATGAACTTACACGCTCTTACACGTACTTACACGTACTAACACGCACTTACACGCACTTACACGCACTTACACATACTTAAACGCACTTACATGCACTCACACACGCTTATACGCACTTACACGCACTTACACGTATGTACACATACTTATACGCGCTTACACGCACTTACACACTCTTACATGTACTTACACACTCTTACACGCTCTTACATCCACTTACACGCACTCATACACACATACACGCACTTACACATACTTACACGCACTGACACGTACTTGCACATACCTACAGGAACGTACGCGCACTTACACGCACTTACACGCACCTACATGCATTTACACACATGTACACGCACTTACACGCATTTACACGTACTTACATGCACTTACACGCACTTATACACACGTACATGCAATTACATGCACTTATACGCACTTACATGCACTTACCCGCACTTGCACGTACTTCCACAACGTTACACGCACTTACACGCACTTACACATACATACGAGCACTTACACGCACCTACACGCACTTACGCATACTTCCACGCATTTACACGCACTTACACAAAGTTACACGCACTTACACGTACTTACACGCACTTACACCAACTTCCACACACTTACACAAATATACACGCACCTTACACGCACTTACAGGCACTTACACGCACCTACATGAACGTACACGTACTAACACGCACTTACGCGAACTTACACGCACTTACACATATTTACACGCACTTACACGCACTTACACATACTTACATGCAATTACACGCACATACACGCACTTACACACACTTCCACGTACTTACACGCACTTACACGTACTTTCACGCACTTACACGCACTTACACGAACTTACACAAACTTAAACCGTACATACATGCACTTAGACACACTTACATGCACTTACACGGACTTATATGCACTTACACAAACTTACACGTACTTACACACACTTACACGTACTTACACGCACTTGCATGTACTTACACGCACTAACATGCACTTACACACACTTGCACGCACTTACACAAAGTTACACGCACTTACACGAACTTACACACACTTACACGCACATACAAGCACTTACACGCACTTATACGCACTTACACGAACTTACACGCATCTTACACGCACTTACACGCACTTACAGGCACTTACACACACCTACACAAACGTACACGTACTAACAAGTACTTACACAAACTTACATGCACTTACATGCATTTACATGCACTTACACGTACTTACACGCACTTACACACAATTATACGCACTTACACGTACTTACACGCACTTATACAAACTTATACGCACTTACATGCACTTGCACAAATGTACACGCACTTACACGCACTTACACCCACTTACACACACTTACACGCACTTGCACGCACTTACACGCACTTACACGCACTAACACGCACTTCCACGCACTTACACAAGATTACACGCACCTACACACACTTACATGCTCTTACACATACTTATCCACACTTACACGCACTTACACGCACTTACATGCACTTGCACAAATGTCATGCACCTTACACGCACTTACACCCACTTACACACACTTACACGCACTTGCACGCACTTACACGCACTTACACGCACTAACACGCACTTCCACGCACTTACACAAAATTACACGCACCTACACACACTTACATGCTCTTACACATACTTATCCACACTTACACGCACTTAACCGCACTTACACGTACTTTTACGTACTTACATGCACTTACACGTACTTTCACACACTTACACGTACTTACATGCACTTACACAAACTTACATGATATTACACACACTTAAACCACACTTACACGCACTTACACGCACTTACACGCACTTACATGCACTTACATGCACTTACATGAACGTAAACCGTACTTACACGTAATTACACACACTTACACGCACTTACACGTACTTACACGCACTTACATGCACTTACATGAACGTAAACCGTACTTACACGTAATTACACACACTTACACGCACTTACACGTACTTACACGCACTTATACACACTTACACATACTTACACGTACTTAATCGTACTTACACAAACTTACACGCACTTACACGTACTTACACGAACTTACACACACTTAGACCACACTTACACGCACTTGCACGCACTTACATGCACTTGTATGCACTAACACGTACTTACACGTACTTACACACACTTACATGCACTTACACACACTTACACGCACTTACACGCACTTACATGCACTTACACTCACTTAGACGCACTTACACACACTTATACACACTTACACACACTTACACGAATTTACACAAAATTACATCCACTAAACTGCACTCACACGCACTTACATGCACTTACACATACTTTAACGCACTTACACACACTTATACGCAGTTACATGCACTTACACATACTTACACAAACTTAAACCGTACTTATACGCACTTACACACACTTACACATACTTACACGCACTTACACGCACTTACACGCACTTACACAAACTTACACGTACTTACACGTACTTATACGTAATTACACGCACTTACTTGCACTTACACATACTTTCATGTACTTACACGTACTTACATGCACTTACACACACTTACACACACTTACACAAACTTACACGCACTTACACGCACTTACACGCACTTACGTGCATTTATACATACTTACACACACTTACACGCACTTATACAGACTTACACACACTTACATGCACTTACACACACGTATACGCACTTACACGCACTTATAGCACTTACACACACTTACACGCACTTACACAAACGTACACGTACTACACGCACTTACACTCACTTACACAAACTTAAACGTCACTTACACGCACTTACAGGCACTTACGTGCTCTTACACGCACTCACGCGCACTAACACATGCTTAAACGTACTTATACGCACTTACACGTACTTACACGTACTTACATGCACTTACACATACTTACACGTACTTATACGCACTTATTCACACTTAGACGCATGTATACGCACTTACATGCACTTACACGTACTTACACGCACTTACACGCACCTACACACACCTACACACACTTACACACACTTACACGCACTTACACGTACTTGCACGCACTTTCACACACTTACATGCACTAAAATATACTCTTACATGCACTTGCACACACATACACGCACTTATACGCACTTATACACACTTACACGTACTTACATGCACTTACACGCACTTTCACATACTTACACACACTTACACGCACTTACACAAACTTACACAAAATTACACCCACTTAAACTGCACTTACACGTACTTATACGCACTTATACGCACTTACACATACTTTACACGTACTTACACGCACTTACCTGCACTTACACAAACTTAAACTGTACTTACACGCACTTACACGCAATTACACGAACTTAAACTGCACTTATACACACTTACATGCAGTTACACGCTCTTATACGCACTCACACGTACTAATACGCACTTACACGTACTTACACGTACTTACACACACTTGCATGTACTTACACACACTTACACGTACGTACATGCACTTACACGCACTTACATGCACCTACACACACTAACACACACTTACACGCACTTACACATACTTACACGCACTTATACAAACTTACATTCACTTACACAAACTAACACGTACTTACACGCACTTACACGCACTTACACACACTTACATCCATACTCACACTTATACGCACTTACACGCACTTACACGCACTTACATGCACTTACACTTACACGTACTTACACACACTTACACACACTTACACGAACTTACATTCACTTACACAAACTTACACGCACTTACATGCACTTACACACACTTACACGCACTTACACACACTTACAGGCACGTACACATACATACACACACTTACACGCTCTTACACGCACTTACACGTACTTACATGCACTTACACATACTTATACGTACTTGCACGCACTGATACGTACTTACATGCATTTACACGTACTTGTACATACTTACATGTACTTACACGCACTTACACGTACTTACACGCACTTACACACACTTACACGCACTTACATGCACTTACACGCACTTACACGCACTTACACACACTTACACGCACTTACATGCACTTACACGCACTTACACGCACTTACACACACTTACACGCACTTACACGCACTTACACGTACTTACACGCACTTACACACACTTACACGCACTTACACGCACTTACATGTACTTACACGCACTTACACGCACTTAAACAAACTTGCACACACTTACACGCACTTGCACGAACATACACGCACTTAGACACACTTACACCCACTTACACACACTTACACGCACTTACACGCACTTACACGCACTTACACACACTTACACGCACTAACACGCACTTCCACGCACTTACACAAAATTACACGCACCTACACGCACTTACACGCACTTACACGCACTTGCACATATTTACACGCACTTACACACGCTCACACATACTTATACGTACTTACCCGCACTTACACGCACTTATACACACTTCCACGCACTTACATGCACTTACACAAACTTACACAAAATTACACACACTTAAACCACACTTACATGCACTTACACACACTTACACGTACTTACATGCACTTACACGCACTTACATGAACATAAACCGTACTTACACGTACTTACACACACTTACATGCACTTATATATACTTACACGCCTTTATACGCACTTACACGCACTTACACGTACTTACTCGCACTTACACAAACTTACACATACTTACACGCACTTACACAAACTTACACGTACTTAAACACACTCACACACACTTGCACGCACTTACATGCACTTATATGCACTAACACACACTTACACATACTTACACACACTTACACGCACTTACACGCACTTACACACACTTACACACACTTATACGCACTTACACACACTTACACGAATTTACACAAAATTTCATCCACTTAACTGCACTCACACGCACTTACACGTACTTACACACTTTTACATGCACTTATATGCACTTATACGCAGTTACATGCACTTACACGCACTTACACAAACTTAAACCGCACTTATACGCACTTACACACTTACACATACTTACACGCACTTACACAAACTTAAACCGCACTTATACGCACTTACACACTTACACATACTTACACGCACTTACACGCACTTACACGCACTTACATGAACTTACACGTACTTACACGTACTTACATGCACTTACTTGCACGTACACATGCTTTCATGTACTTACACGTACTTACATGCACCTACATGCACTTATACACACTTACACAAACATACACACACTTACACGTACTTACACACACTTATACGTATTTACACATACTTACACGCACTTACACACACTTATACATACTTACTAGCACTTACACGCACTTACATACACGTATATGCACTTAGACATACTTTTAGCACTTACACACACCTACACGCACTTACACGAACTTTCACGTACTTACACGTACTTACACTCACATGCACGAACTTAAACCGCACTTACACGCACTTACATGCACTTACATTCTCTGACACGTACTCACGCACACTAACACACACATAGACGCACTTACACATACTTAAACGCACTTATATGCACTTACACGCACTTACACATACTTATACGCACTTACACGCACTTACACGCACTTAGACGCATGTACACACACTTACATGCACTTACATGTACTTACATGCACTTACAAGCACCTACACACACCTACACGTACTTACACACACTTACACGCACTTACACGTACTTATACGCACTTACACACACTTACATGCACTAAACACACTCTTACACACACTTGCACATACTTACACGTACTTATACGCACTTACACACACTTACACGTACTTACACGTACTCATACACACTTACACACACTTACATGCACTTGCACAAACTTACACAAGATTACACCCACTTAAACTGCACTTACACGCACTTATACGCACTTACACATACTTACACATACTTACACGCACTTACACGCACTTACCTGCACTTACACAAACTTAATCTGCACTTATACACACTTACACGCAATTACACGAACTTAAACTGCACTTATACACACTTATATGCAGTTACACGCTCTTACACGCACTCACACGTACTAACACGTACTTACACACACCTACACACACTTACACATACTTACATGCACTTACACACACTTACATGTACGTACATGCACTTACACGTACTTACATGCACTTATACACACTTATACACACTTACACGCACTTACACGTTCTTACACGCACTTAAACGCACTTACACACACGGACACGCACTTACACGAACTTACATTCACTTACACAAACTAACACGTACTTACACACACTTACACATAATTACACACACTTACACTCATACTCGCACTTACACGCACTTACACGCACTTACACACCCTTATACGCACTTACACGCACTTACACGCACTTATACACACTTACATGCACTAACACGAACTTACATTCACTTACACAAACTCACACGTACTTACACGTACTTACACACACTTACACACACTTATACGCACTTACACGTACTTACAGGCACTTACACGCACTTACACGCACTTACACGTACTTACATGCACTTACACGCACTTACACGCACTTACACGTACTTACATGCACTTACACGCACTTACACATACTTACACACACTGATACGCACTTACACGCACGTACACGTACTTATAGATACTAATTTGCACTTACACGTACTTATACACACTTACATGCACTTACACACACTTACATGCACTTACATGCACTTACACGTACTTACACGCACTTACACGCACTTACAGGAACTTACACATACTTACACAAACTTACACATACTTACACGTACTTACACGCACTTATACACAGTTACACGTACTTACATACACTTACACGCACTTACATGCACTTACACATACTTACACGCACTTATACGTACTTATATGCTCTTACACACTCTTACACGACCTTACAGGCACTTCCACATACTTACACACACTTACACACACTTACACGTAGTTACACGCATTTACATGCACTTTCACAAACTTACACGTACTTACACACACTTACACACACCTACTCACACTGACATGTATGTATACATACTTACACGCACGTACACACACTTACACATACTTACACGTACTTACACACACTCACACATACTTACACCCACTTATACGCACTTACACGAACTCACATACACTTACACACACTTACACGTACTTACATGCACTTACACGTACTTACATGCACTTACACACACTTACACACACTTACACACACTTACACGCACTTACATACAGTTACACGCACTTACATGATCTTACGCACACTTTCACGCACTTACACACTTCTACATACACTTACACATACTAACACGTACTTACATGCACTTACACGCCCTTACACATACTTACACGAACTTACACGCACTTTCACGCACTTACACACACTTGTACGCAATTACACGCAATTACACGAACTTACACGTACTTAAACCACACTTATACGGACTTACACCCACTTACACGTACTTAGACGCACTTACACGTACTTACATGCACTTATACATACTTACACACACTTACACGCACTTACACACACTTACACATACTTACACGCACTTACACGCACCTACATGTACCTTCATGTACTTACACGCACTTACACACACTTACACACACTTACACGCACTTACACACACTTACACATACTTACACGCACTTACACGCACTTACACGCACTTACACGTACTTACATGCACTTATACATACTTACACACACTTACACGCACTTACACACACTTACACATACTTACACGCACTTACACGCACCTACATGTACCTTCATGTACTTACACGCACTTACACACACTTACACACACTTGCACGCACTTACACACACATACACACACTGACACACACTTACATGCACTTGTACGTACTTATACGTACTTATACGCACTTACATGTACTTACACGCACTTAGTCGCACTTACACTCACTTACATGCACTTACACGTACTTCCACGCACTTATCCGAACTTACACAAAATAACACCCACTTAAACTACACTTACACATACTACACACTTAGACGCACTTACATGCACTTACATACACTTACACGAACTTACACGCACTTACATGCACTTACACGTACTTACACGCATTTACATATACTTACACGCACTTACACGCACTTATACATACTTACACGCACTTACACGCACTTACACGAACTTAAACTACACTTACACACACTAACACGCACTTATACGCACTTATACGCAAATACACGACTTTATACGTACTTACACGTATGTACACTCACTTACACGAACTTAAACCGCACTTACACGCACTTACATGCACTTACACGCCCTTACACACACTCACACGTACTAACACGCACTTAGACGCACTTACACATACTTACACGTACTTATACACACTTACACGCACTTACACGTACTTACACGCACTTACACGCACTTACACGTACTTAGACGCATGTATACACACTTACACGCACTTACACGCACTTACACGCACTTACACATACCTACACACACCCACACGCACTTACACACACTTACACGTACGTACACGCACTTACACGTACTTACATACACTTATATGCACTAAAATACACTCTTACGCGCACTTGCACACACTTACACGCACTTGTACATGCTTACACACACTTACACGTACTTACACGCACTTACACGCACTTACACGCACTTACATGCACTTACACACACTTACACGCACTTACACAAACTTACACAAGATTACACCCTCTTAAACTGCACTTACACGCACATATACGCACTTACACGTACTTACACATACTTACACGCACTTACACGCACAAACCTGCACTTACACGAACTTAAACCACACATACACGCACTTACACGCACTTACACGTTCTTACATGAACTTAAACTGCACTTACACACACTTACATGCACTTACACGCTCTTACACGCACTCACACGCACTAACACGCACTTACACGTACTTACACGTACGTACACACACTTACATGCACTTATACACACTTGCACATACTTACATGCACTTACACGCACTTACACACACTTACACAGACTTACACGTACTTATACGCACTTACACGTACTTACACGCACTTATACACACTTACACACACTTACAGCACTTACACAAACTTACATTCACTTATACAAACTAACAGGTACTTACACGCACTTATATGCACTTACACACACTTACACCCATACTCGTACTTACACGCACTTACACGTACTTACACGTACGTACACACACTTACATGCACTTATACGTACTTACACGCACTTATACGTACTTACACGCACTTATACGTACTTACACGCACTTATACGTACTTACACGCACTTATACGTACTTACACGCACTTATACGTACTTACACGCACTTATACGTACTTACACGCACTTATACGCACTTACACGCACTTACACAAACTTACATTCACTTATACAAACTAACAGGTACTTACACGCACTTATATGCACTTACACACACTTACACCCATACTCGTACTTACACGCACTTACATGAACTTACACGCACTTACACGCAGTTACACGTACTTACACGCACTTACACGCACTTACAGGCACTTATACGTACTTACACGCACTTACACGCACTTACACGCACTTACACGTACTTACACGTACTTACATGCACTTACACGCACTTACATGCACTGATACGGCCTTACACACACTTACACGTACTTATACATATGTACACACACTTACATGCACTTACACGTACTTACACACGCTTATACGTCCTTACACGCACTTACATGTACTTACACACACTTACACGCACTTACAGGATCTTACACACACTTACACGAACTTACACAATCTTACACGCACTTATACGTACTTACACGCACTTACACGTACTTACACACACTTACACGCACTTACACGTACTTACACGCACTTATACGCACTTATATGCACTTATACGCTCTTACACGCTCTTACACGACCTTACACGCACTCCCATGTACTTATACGTACTCATACACACTTAGATGTACGTACACGTATTTATACGCACTTACACAAACTTACACGTACTTACACACACTTCCACGCACTTACATGCACTGACACGTACGTATAAACACTTACACGTACTTACACGCACTTACATATACTTACACGCACTCACACGTACTCACACATACATACACGCACTTATACGCACTTACACGCACTTACACACACTTACACACACTTACACGCACTTACATATACTTACACGCACTCACACGTACTCACACATACATACACGCACTTATACGCACTTACACGCACTTACACACACTTACACACACTTACACACACTTACACACACTTACACATACTTACATGCACTTACACGTACTTATACACACTTACACACACTTACACACACTTACATACAGTTACACGCACTTCCATGCTCTTACACGCACTTACACGTACTTACACGTACACACACGCACTTACACGCACTTACACACACTTACACGTACTTACACGTACACACACGCACTTACACGCACTTACACGTACTTACATGCACTTACACGAACTTACACGCACTTACACGTACTTACACACACTTGTATGCACTTACACGTAATTATACGAACTTACACATACTTAAACCACATTTATACGCACGTACAGGCACTTACACGCACTTACATGCACTTACACACACTTAGACACGCTTACACATACTTACATGCACTTATACGCACTTATACACACTTACACGCACTTACACGCACTTACACACACTTACACGCACTTACACGTACCTACACATACCTACATGCACTTACATGCACTTACACGCACTTACACGCACTTACACGCACTCACACACACTTACACACACTAACACGCACTTACACGTACTTGCACGCACTTATACGTACTTACACGCACTTAGTCTCACTTACACTCACTTACATGCACTTACACGCACTTATACACACTTACACAAACTTACACAAAATAACACCCACTTAAACTGCACTTACACGTACTTACACGTACTTAGACGCACTTACATTCACTTACACGCACCTACATGCACTTACACGCACTTACACAAACTTACACGCACTTACACGTGCTTACATGCACTTACACGTACTTACACGTACTTACTTGCACTTACACGTACTTACATGTACTTACACATACTACACGCACTTACACGCACTTATACATACTTACACAAACGTACACACACTTACACGCACTTACACATACTAAAATGCACTTATACATACTTACACGCACTTACACATACTTTCATGCAATTACACACAGTTACACGTACTCACCCAAACTTAAACTATACTTAGACGTACTTACACAGACTTACACGCACTTACACGCGCTTACATGCACTTACACGCACGTACACGCACGTACATGAACTTACACGAACTTACATACACTTACACTCACTTACACAAACTCAGACCGTGCTTACACGCACTTACATGCACTTACACGCTCTTATACGCACTTATACGCTTTTATACGTACTAACACGTACTTACACGCACTTACACGCACTTACACTCACTTACACGCACTTACATGCACTTACACACACTTATACCTACTTACACACACTTACACGCACTTACACGCACTTACACGCACTTACATGCACTTACACGCACTTACACGTACTTACACGCACTTACACAAACTTACATTCACTTACACGAGTTTACACGCACTTACACGCACTTACACACACTTACACGTACTTACACGCACTTATACGCACTAACACACACTTACACGCACTTACACGTACTTACACGTACTTACACTTACTTCAACTTACACGAACTTCCATGTACTTACACACACTTACACGCACTTTCACGCACTTACACACACTTACACACACGTACACACAGTTACTCCCACTTACACGCACTTACACATACTTACACATACTTTCACGCCCTTTCTTACACTTACACGTACTTACACGTACTTGCACGCACTTATACGCACTTACACGCACTTACACGTACTTACACGAACTTACACACACTCACATGCACTTACACATACTTACACGTACTTACACGCACTTACACGCACTTACATGCACTTACACGCACTTACATGCATTTACACGCACTTACATGCACTGACACGCACTTACACGTACTTACACGTACTTACACGCACTTATACGCACTTACACGCACTTACACGTACTTACACGAACTTACACACACTCACATGCACTTACACATACTTATACGTACTTACACGCACTTACACGCACTTACACACTCTTATACGCTCTTATACCACCTTACACACACTTACACATACTTACACACACTTACACGCACTTACATGCACTTACAGGCACTTACATGCATTTAAACGCACTTACATGCACTGACACGTACTTACACGTACTTACATGTACTTACACGCACTTACACGCACTTACATGCACTTACATGAACTTACACACACTTATATACACTTATATGCACTTATACTCACTTATATGCACTTACACAGACTTCCACACTCTTACACGCTCTTACACCACCTTACACGCACTTACACATACTTACGCACACTCACACGCACTCACACGCACTTACACGCACTTACACACACTTACACGCACTTACACACACTTACACACACTTACACGCACTTACACACACTTACACACTTTTACACACACTTAGATGCAGTAACACGTACTTACACGCACCTACACGCATTTACACGCACTTATACGTATTTACACACACTTACATGCACTTACACACACTTGTACGCACTTACACGCACTTACACAAACTTACACGCACTTAACCCACACTTACACGCACTTACATGCACTTACACGCACTCACACGTACTTACACACACTTACACACACTTACACGCACTTATACGCACTTACACATACCTACACGTACCTACACGCACTAATACACACTTATGCGCACTTACACATACTTACATGCACTTACACACACATACACGCACTTCCAGGCACTTACATGTACTTACACGCACTTACACGCACTTATATGCACTTACACGTACTTACACACATTTACACACACTTACACGCACTTGCATGCACTTACACGCACTTACACACACTTACATGCACTTATACGTACTTACACGCACTTATACGTACTTACTCGCACTTACACAAACTTACACACTTACATGCACTTATACAAACTTACACGTACTTAAACCACACTTACAGGCACTTGCACGCACTTACATGCACTTATATGCACTAACACGTACTTACACGTACTTACACGCACTTACACGCACTTACACACACGTACACATACTTATACGCACTTACATGCACTTACACGCACTTACACGCACTTACACGCACTTACACATACTTACACACACTTATACGTACTTACACACACTTATACCAATTTATACAAAATTACATCCACTTAACTGCACTCACACGCACTTACAAGTACTTACACACACTTACACGCACTTATACACACTTATACGCAGTTACATGCACTTACACGCACTTACACAAAGTTAAACCGCACTTATACGCACTTACACACTTACACATACTTACACGCACTTACACGCACTTACACGCACTTACATGAACTTACACGTACTTACACGTACTTACACGTACTTACATGCACTTACTCACACTTACACATACTTTCATGTACTTACACGTCCTTACATGCAATAACATGCACTTACACACACGGACACAAACGTACACGTACTTACACGCACTTGCACGTACTTACACATACTTACACGCATTTACACATGCTTACACGCACTTACACACACTTACATGCTCTTACACGCACTCACGCGCACTAACACGCACTTAGACGCACTTACACATACTTAAATGTACTCATACGCACTTACACGCACTTACACATACTTACACGTATTTACACGCACTTACACGCACTTAGACGCATATATACGCACTTACATACACTTACACGTACTTACACGCACTTACACAGACCTACACATACCTACACGTACTTACACATACTTACACGTACTTACACGTACTTATACGTACTTACATGCACTTACACACACTTGTACGCACTTACACGCACTTAGACGCATATATACGCACTTACATACACTTACACGTACTTACACGTACTTATACGTACTTACATGCACTTACACACACTTGTACGCACTTACACGCACTTAGACGCATATATACGCACTTACATACACTTACACGTACTTACACGTACTTATACGTACTTACATGCACTTACACACACTTGTACGCACTTACACGCACTTAGACGCATATATACGCACTTACATACACTTACACGTACTTACACGTACTTATACGTACTTACATGCACTAAAACACACTCTTACACACACTTGCACATACTTACACGCACTTATACGTACTTACACACACTTACACGTACTTACACGCACTTACACGCACTTACACGCACTTACACGCACTTACACAAACTTATACAAGATTACACCCACTTAAACTCCACTTACACGTACTTATACGCACGTATACACACTTACACATACTTACACGCACTTACACGTACTTACCTGCACTTATACAAACTTTAACTGCACTTATACACACTTACACGCACTTACACGAACTTAAACTGCACTTACACAGACTTACATGCAATTACACGCTCTTACACGCACTCACACGCACTAACACGTACTTACACACACTTACACACACTTACACACACTTACATGTACTTACATATACTTACACGTACGTACATGCACTTACACGCACTTACATGAACTTATACACACTTATACACACTTACACGCACTTACACATACTTTCACGCACTTATACGCACTTACACACACAGACACGCACTTACATGAACTTACATTCACTTACACAAACTAACACGTACTTACACGCACTTACACACAATTACACACACTTACACCCATACTCGCACTTACACGCACTTACACCCCCTTACACGCACTTACACGCACTTACATGCACTTATACACACTTACATACACTTACACGAACTTACATTCACTTACACAAACTTACACATACTTACACGTAGTTACATGCACTTACACGCACTTATATGCACTTACACACACTTACAGGCACTTACACGCACTTATAAGCACTTACACGCACTTACATGTACTTACATGCAGTTACACACACTTACATGCTCTTACACGCACTTCCACGCACTTACACACTTCTACATATACTTACACATACTAACACGCACTTACATGCACTTACACACACTTACACACACATACACGAACTTACACACACTTAAACACACTTACACACACTTGTACGCAATTACACGCAATTACACAAACTTACACATACTTAAACCACACTTATACGCACTTACACGCACTTACACGCACTTACACGCACTTACACACACTTAGACGCACTTACACATACTTATATGTACTTATACATACTTACACACACTTATACGTACTTACACGCACTTATACATACTTACACACACTTACACACACCAACATGTACCTTCATGTACTTACACGCACTTACACACACTTACACACACTTACACACACTTACATACACATACACACATTAACACACACTTACATGCACGTGTACGTACTTATACGTACTTACATGCACTTACATGTACTTACACGCACTTAGTCGCACTTACACTCACTTACATGCACTTACACGCACTTACACGCACTTACATGAACTTACACAAAATAACACCCACTTAAACTACACTTACACACACTTACACACACTTAGACGCACTTACATGCACTTACACGCACTTACACGTACTTACACGCACTTATATGAACTTACACGCACTTACATGCACTTACACGCACTTACACGCATTTACACATACTTAAACGCACTTACACGCACTTATACATACTTACACGTACTTACACACACTTACACGAACTTAAACTACACTTACACGCAATTACACGCACGTAAACGCACGTATACGCACTTACATGCACTTTTAGAACTTACACACACTTACACGCACTTACAGGACTTTACACGTACTTACACGCACTTACACTCACTTACACGAACTTCAACCACACTTACACGCACTTACATGCACTTACACACTCTTACACGCACTCACACGCACTAACACGTACTTAGACGTACTTACACATACTTACACGCACGTATACGCACTTACACGCACTTACACATACTTACACGCACTTACATGCACTTACACGTACTTAGATGCATGTATACGCACTTATACACACTTACACACACTTACACATACTTACACACACCTACACACACCCACACACACTTACACACACTTATACGCACTTACACGCACTTACACGCACTTACACACACTTATATGCACTAAAATACACTCTTACACGCACTTGCACACACTTACACGCACTTATACGCACTTACACACACTTACACGTACTTACACGCACTTACATGCACTTACACGTACTTAGATGCATGTATACGCACTTATACACACTTACACACACTTACACATACTTACACACACCTACACACACCCACACACACTTACACACACTTATACGCACTTACACACACTTACACGCACTTACACACACTTATATGCACTAAAATACACTCTTACACGCACTTGCACACACTTACACGCACTTATACGCACTTACACACACTTACACGTACTTACATGCACTTACATGTACTTACACGCTCTTACATGCACTTACACGCACTTACATGTACTTACACAAACTTACACAAAATTACACCCACTTAAACTGCACTTACACGCATGTATACGCACTTACACGCACTTACACACACCTAAACTCACTTACACGCACTTACATGCACTAACACGAACTTGAACTACACTTACACGCACTTACATGCACTTACGCGCTCTTATACGCACTCACACGCACTAACACGCACTTACACGCACTTACACATACGTACACACACCTACATGCACTTACACACACTTGCACGTACTTACATGTACTTACACGCACTTACACACACTTACACAGACTTACATGTACTTACACGCACTTACACGTACTTCCATGCACTTATATGCACTTACACACACTTAAACACACTTACATGAACTTACATTCCCTTACACAAACTAACACGTACTTACACGCACTTACACACACTTACATACGCTTACACGCACTTACACGCACTTACACGCTCTTACACGCACTCACACGCACTAACACGCACTTACACGCACTTACACACACTTACATACGCTTACACGCACTTACACGCACTTACACGCACTTACACACACTTACACACACTTACATGAACTTACATTCCCTTACACAAACTAACACGTACTTACACGCACTTACACACACTTACACACACTTACAACCATACTCGTACTTACACACACTTACATGAACTTACACACACTTACACACACTTACACGCACTTACACGCACTTACACACACTTACACCCACTTACACAAACTTACATTCACTTACACAAACTTACACGTACTTACACAAACTTACACGCACTTACACGCACTTACAGGAACTTACACGTACTTACACGCACTTACACACACTTACACACACTTATGCGTACTTACACGCACTTACACGCACTTACACGTACTTATACATATTCACACGCACTTGCACACACTTACACGCACTTACACACACTCACACGCACTTACACGCACTTACACGCACTTACACACACTTACACGCACTTACAGGAACTTACACAAACTTACACATACTTACACACACTTACACGCACTTACACGTACTTACACGCACTTACACGCACTTACACGCATTTACACGCACTTATACGCACTTATACACTCTTACACGCTCTTACACGACCTTAAATGCACTTCTACATACTTATACGCACTTACACACACTTACACGTACTTACACGCATTTATATGCACTTACACAAACTTACACGTACTTACACACACTTACACGCACTTACATGCACTGACACGTACGTATACACACTTACACGTACTTACACGCACCTATACATACTTACACGCACTCACACGTACTCACACATACTTACACACACTTATATGCACTTACATGCACTTACACACACTTACATACGCTTACACGCACTTACACGCACTTACACGTACTTACATGCACTTACACACACTTATACACACTTACACACACTTAAACGCACTTACATACAGTTACACACACTTACATGCTCTTACACACACTTACACATACTTACTCGGTTCTACACATACTTGCACATACTAACATGCACTTACGCGCACTTACACACACTTACACGTATGCACATGCACTTACAGGCACTTACACGCACTTACATGCACTTACACGCACTTAGACGCACTTATACATACTTACATGCACTTATACGCACTTACACACACGTACACGTACTTACACGTACTTACACGCACTTACACGTAGCTACACGTACCTACATGCACTTACATGCACTTACACGCACTTACACATACATACACGCACTTACACACACATACACACACTAACACGCACTTCCACGTACTTGCACGCACTTATGCGCACTTACACGCACTTACACGAACTTGCACGCACTTAGTCACACTTACACTCACTTACATGCACGTACACGCACTTATACGCACTTACACAAACTTACACAAAATAACACCCACTTCAACTGCACTTACACGCACTTACACGCACTTAGACGCACTTACATGCACTTACACGCACTTACACGCACTTATACGCACTTACACAAACTTACACGCACTTACACGTGCTTACATGCACTTACACATACTTACACGCACTTACTTGCACTTACACGTACTTACACGTACTTACACATACTACACGCACTTACACGTACTTATACGTACTTACACAAACTTACACGTACTTACACGCACTTACACATACCTTAACGCACTTACACGCACTTGCACGCACTTACACATACTTTCATGCACTTACACGCACTTACACATACTCACACAAACTTAAACTGCACTTAGACGTACTTACACGGACTTACACGCACTTACACGCACTTACATGCACTTACACACACTCACACGCACTTACATGAACCTACACGAACTTACATACACTTACACTCACTTACACAAACTTAGACCGTGCTTACACGCACTTACATGCACTTACACGCTCTTATACGCAATTATACGTACTAACACGCACTTACACGAACTTACACACACTCACATGCACTTACACGTACTTACACGCACTTACATGCACTTACACACACTTATACCTACTTACACACACTTACACGCACTTACACGCACTTACACATACTTACACATACTTACACGCACTTACACGTACTTACACGCACTTGTACAAACTTACATTCACTTACACGAGTTTACACGTACTTACACGCACTTATACACACTTACACGCACTTACACGCACTTATATGCACTAACACACACTTACACGCACTTACACGTACTTACACGTACTTACACGTACTTCCATGCACTTACACACACTTACACACACCTACACGCACTTACACGCACTTACACACACTTACACGAACTTACATGTACTTACAGGCACATACACGTACTTACACGCACTTACACACACGTACACACAATTACACGCACTTACACGCACTTACACGTACTTACACGCACTTACACACACGTACACACAATTACACGCACTTACACGCACTTACACACACTTACACATACTTACACACCCTTTCTTACACTTACACGTACTTACACGTACTTGCATGCACTTATACGCACTTACATGCACTTACACGTACTTACACGAACTTACTCAAACTTACATGCACTTATACATACTTACACGTACTTACACGCACTCACACGTACTTACACACTCTTACATGCTCTTACACCACCTTACACACACTTACACATACTTATACACACTTACACGCACTTACACGCACTTACACACACTTACATGCATTTTAACGCACTTACATGCACTGACACGCACTTACAAGCACTTACACGTACTTACACGTACTTACACGCACTTACATGCACTTACATGAACTTACACACACTTACATGCACTTATACGCACTTACACGCACTTACATGCACTTACACAGGCTTCCACACTCTTACACGCTCTTACACCACCTTACACGCACTTACACATACTTATACATACTCACATGCACTCACACACACTTACACACACTTACACGCATTTATACATACTCACACGCACTTACACACACTTACACGCACTTACACACACTTACACGCACTTATACACTTATACACAAACTTAGATGCAGTAACACGTACTTACACACACTTACACACATTGACACGCACTTATACGCACTTACGCACACTTACATGCACTTACACACACTTGTAGGCACTTACACGCACTTACACGAACTTACACGCACTTAAACCACACTTACACGCACTTACATGCACTTACACACACTTATACGTACTTACACACACTTAGACGCACTTACACGTACTTACACGCACTTAAACCACACTTACACGCACTTACATGCACTTACACACACTTATACGTACTTACACACACTTAGACGCACTTACACGTACTTACACGCACTTACATGCACTTACGCGCACTTAAACGCACTTACACACACTTACACGCACTTACACGTACTTACACACACATACACATACCTACACGTACTAATACACACTGATACGTACTTACACGTACTTACACGCACTTACACACACATACACATACTAACACGCACTTACAGGCACTTGCACACACTTATACGCAGTTCCACGCACTTACACGCACTTACACGCACTTACACACACTTAGTCACACTTACACTCACTTACACGCACTTACACCCACTTACACGCACTTACACGAACTTACACAAAATTACACCCACTTAAAATGCACTTACATGCACTTACACGCGCTTAGACGCACTTACACGCACTTTCATGCACTTGCACGAACGTACACGCACTTACACATGCTTACATGCACTTATAGGTACTTACACGCACTTACATGCACTTACACGTACTTACACGTACTTACACATACGTACACGCACTTACATGCACTTATATGCACTTACACAAACGTACACACACTTACACGCACTTACACATACGTAAACGTACTTACACGCACTTACACGCACTTACACGTACTTACACGTACTTACACATACGTACACGCACTTACATGCACTTATATGCACTTACACAAACGTACACACACTTACACGCACTTACACATACGTAAACGTACTTACACGCACTTACACGCACTTCCACATACTTATACGCACTTACATGCACTTACACACACTTATACGAACTCAAACTGCACTAACACACACTCACACATACTTACACGCACTTATACGCACTTACACGCACTTACACACACTTACACGAACTTAAACCACGCTTACACGCACTTACATGCACTTACATGCTCTTACACGCACTTACACGCACTAACACGTACTTTCACGTACTTACACGCACTTACACGCATATACATGCACTTACACGCACTTATACATACTTACACGCACTTACACGTACTTACATGCATTTAAACGCACTTACGCGCACTTACAAAAACTTACATTCACTTACACGAACTTACACGTACTTACACGCACTTACACGCACTTACACACACTTACACTCACATACACACACTTACACACACTTAGACACACTTACACGTCCTTACACGCACTTACACACACTTACACGTACTTACACGCACAACACACACTTACATGCACTTTCACGCACTTACACGTACTTACACGTGCTTACACGCACTTACACGCACTTACACGCACTTACACGCAGTTACACGCACTTACGTGCACTTACACGTACTTACACGTACTTACACGCACTTATACGCACTTACACGCCCTTACACACACCTATACGCACTTACACGCACTTACACACACTTACACGCACTTACACGCACTTACAGGCACTTACATGCACTTACACGCACTTACATTCACTTACACACACTTACATCCACTTACACGCTTTTGCACACACTTATACGCACTAACACACACTTACATGCACTAACACACACTTAAACACACTTATATGCACTTACACGCACTTACATATACGTATACAAACTTACATAAACTTACACACACTTATACGCATTTACACGAACTAACACGCATTTAAACCACACTTACACGCACTTGCACGCACTTACACGCACTTACATGCACTGACACGCAGTTACACACACTTATACGCACCTACACGCACTTACACACACTTACACACTTACACGTACTTACATGCACTAACACACACTTACACGTACTTACACACACATATATACACTTACACCCACTCAAACTGCACTCACACGTACTTAAACGCACTTACAGGCACTTACACGCACTTACACGTACTTACACGAACTTACACGCACTTACACGCACTTACACGCACTTACACGCACTTACACGCACTTACACGCTTTTATACGCACTTACACGTACTAACACACACTTACTTGCACTTACACATATATACACCCCCTTACACGCACTTACATGCACTTACATGCACTTACACGTACTTACATGCACTTACACGTACTTATACGCACTTATATGCACTTGCATGTACTTACATGCACTTACATGAATTTACACGCACTTACACGCACTTACACATACTTGCACGCACTTACATGCACTTATACGCACTTTCACATACTTACACGCACTTACACACATGTACACGCACTTACAGGAACTTCAACTGCACTCACACACACTTACACGCACTTACACACACTTATACACACTTACACACACTTTTAGCACTTACACACACTTCCACCCACTTACACAAACTTACACGTACTTACACACACTTACACTCACTCACACAAACTTAAACCGCACTAACACCCACTTACATACACTTACACACTCTTATACGTACTCACACGTACTAACACTCACTTACACGCACTTACACACAATTACATGCACTTACATGCACTTACACGCACTTACACGCACGTACACGTACTTACATGCACTTACGCATACTTACACGCACTTACATGTACTTACACGCACTTACACACACTTACACGCACCTATACGTACTTACACGCACTTACACTCACTTACACACACTTACACATACTTACACGCAGTCACACATACTTACACATACTTACACGCACTTACACGCACTTACACACACTTACACATACTTACACGCACTTACACGTACTTACACGCACTTATATGCACTTACACACACTTACACGTACTTACACGC
>SZWC01001618.1:68877-86027 GCA_023375785.1 Penium margaritaceum | reverse complement strand
ACTTACACGCACTTACACGCACTTACACACACTTACACATACTTACACGCAGTCACACATACTTACACATACTTACACGCACTTACACGCACTTACACACACTTACACATACTTACACGCACTTACACGTACTTACACGCACTTATATGCACTTACACACACGTACACGTACTTACACGCTTTGGCACACACTTATACGCACTAATACACACTTACACGTACTAACACACACTTACACGGACTTACACGCACTTTCACACACTTACACGCACTTACACGTATTTACACGTACTTACACAAACTTACACGCACTTACACGAACTTACACGTACTTACACGAACTTACACACACTTAAATCACACTTACACGCACTTGCACGCACTTACACGATCTTATACGCACTAACAGGCGCTTACACGCACTTACATGCACTTACACATATTTATACACACTTACACACACTTACACGCACTTACACACACTTACACGCACTTACACGCACTTACACGCACTTACACGCACTTACACGTTCTTACACGCACTTATACGAACTTACACGAAATTACACCCACTTAAACTGCACTCACGCGCACTTACACGCACTTATACGCACTTACACGCACTTACACACACTTACATATACTTACACACACTTACACGCACTTACACGCACGTATACACACTTACACGTACTTACACTCACTTACACGCACTCACACATACTTACACACAGTCACACATACTTACACGTACTTATACGTACTTACACGCACTTACACGCACGTATACACACTTACACGTACTTACACTCACTTACACGCACTCACACATACTTACACACAGTCACACATACTTACACGTACTTATACGTACTTACACGCACTTATACGTACTTACACGCACTTACACGCACTTATATACACTTACACGCACTTACACATACTTATACGCACTTACACGTACTTACACGCACTTACACGTACTTACACGTACTTACACACACTTACACGCACTTACATGCACTTACATGTACTTACATGCACTTACACGCACTTACACACGTTGGCACACACTTACACATACTAACACATACTTACACACACTAACACACATGTCACGCACCATCCTGCCGCAGCTCCGCAGAAGAAGTAACCGGCGGAATAGGGATCGAGGAGGCAGAGGGTCCGCGCATGGTATGCTGGCTCCCGCGGATGCGGTTGAGCGAGGAGTAAACGCGGATCCGGGGGGGCAGCAAGAGTCAGGGTACCGGTGGAAGAGGCCGCCGCAGACGAACATTTGTCTGCGGCGGTTCTTCTCAGCCGAAGAATTTGTGGCCAGGCGGGAAGCCGTGAAGGGAAGGGCCGCGGTGCAAAGGAAACGGGGACAAGACAAAACAGAATCCGCCGCCACTGACGAAGCGCAGGCAGGACAGCGGAGGAACTGAGCAATCAGAGGAGAAATGACCAATCAGCACAAGTGACCAAGAATCAATCACGGAGGAGCCTCGGGAGACGCACCGCTAAGGACGAAGATTCAAGGAAGAACACGAAGAACCGCGTGTACGAACGGTGGATGAAGAAAGTGACCAGCAGAATAGACAGTGTGTGCGTGGGACGAGACCCGCGGTGCGTAGCCGCACCGCGTGGAGTCCGAGTAGAAGGAGTAGGAGGATGTGAGAGGGATGAGACCGTCAGCGTGTAGACACGCCGCGCGGAGTCCCGAGTAGAAAAGGGGCCTCACTAGCAGTAGGAGAAGTGCAACTCAGACTTGCTTGCCTTCCAAAGTATTCCATGTACTCCGCAATCAGCTTGATTAGAGTCATTGGCCTACTCTCATTCCTGTGCTTCGCCCACTACCCTCTTGTCCTCAGTCGCTCTCGGAGTCCGGTCCGCGGACTATGGGAGTAGGTGTGTGAGGAACCAAAAGTCCGAGTGAGGTGGGCTGCCGGCGGTGTCCCTTGCTTGCACACGTCCGCAGAACGGGGTTCCGCGGAGAGGAGTCGGACGCCACGAGGTGGTGGACTCCCGTGTGGGAAGAAGTGGAACGTGGAGCATCACTCATTGGTGAGGTGCCTGCGCACAAGTCTAGAACTGTGGTCCGCGGAATAGCTGATAGAAGGGGATTTTCCCGGTGTGGGTTGTCGTATTCTAGTGGCTTGCGGAGTGCCATTTCTCATAAGGTGTATACGCAGCAGTCCCAGACTCGTGGTCCACGGAGTAGTCTCTAGCCTGAGGGCGACAACCGCGTATTGCTGATCCCTCGTAGTAAAATTACATTAGTAAAGTGAGTAGTCCGCGGGGATCCGCGGAAAGTTGCCGTCCGCGGAGAAATCAGGGACGCGGCAAAATTGGGGGTATCAGTGTCATGGTGCGGTGAGCGTGGACAGTTCTTTGCTCTTTGCCAGCAGAACTGCACGTGCCTTTCAGATCAGTCGTTCATGTCGGCGGCCAGCTTCGTGCATCAGGATACCAGGCGACGGCAGCAACAGTCATCAGCGCGGTGCTTCCTGCCACGACGGGCCGCGACCTGCGCGGGAAGCCGGGATTCCTCACCCGTGTTGTCCCGCGCACCAGTCAGCTCTTCACCAGGCGCCGATCCGCTCGCCCAGCACCGACGAGTGACCGAGTGGTTGGAGCAGCTGCACTGGCGCCGCATTATGGATGCGCTGGCCGAACACGTGGAGGTGGAGAGTGTCCACAGTTCCGACAGCCATGGGTCGGCCCAGCATCAACAGGGCCAGGGGGGCCAGCCAAATGCGCCACTTGGGGCGCAGTGGTTCTCCGATGCGCCACCTTCCCTGCAGGAATCCTCCGGTGGTGGAGAGCTCGAGGTCTACCGCGGACTGGTGTATCGGCGTCGGGGCGGGCAGCAGCAGCAGGTCCCTGGCGGAACAGAGGTGCAGCACGTGCCCCCGCCAGCACACCCGCAACCCTTACCGCTGAGCCCCGAGGATTCANTCCCGCAGCCGCCACAGCAGATGCCTCAGCCCGGCAGCGGAGTCAACTACCAAGGGAACACGGTCCAGCCTCTGCTGACTGGGACCCAACCAACGAGTCAGCAACAGCAAGCGACTGGAGGTGGGACACAGCTGACGGCTATAACGCGACCCCCTGCGGCCGTGCCAGCCCTGTGGACGACCCAGACACAGCAGCAGATGGGTCCGATGCCGGTGGGAATGGTGCCGCAGACGATCGCGCCCAACATGACCTTGCAGCCACACATGCCCACCTACCAGCAGCTCCACCACCAACAGCCGGTGGGAACAATGCCAGTTGGGGCACCTCCCCAGGACTCGCTGCCAACACCACAACAAACTGCACAGAGCCATTTGTACCTGCCCCCACAACAGCTGCAAGGGAATCCGCACCCAACCACCAGCGCTGGCATTGCAGCTCCTCTCCATACCGCGGCTACGGTCCCACCCGCTCCGATGTACTGGATATCGCAGACAGCGGTACCACCGGTGCAGGGAACCCCGATGCCGCCGCCTGGGACGGCATTCTTCTCCACACCCTACACCACCTCCACAACCGCTCCCTCTTCCTGGTACATGCCTCTCCCTCCCACGCAAGCAAGTCTTCCCATGCCCGCGGGGCAGCTCCAGATGCCGATCCATACAAATGGATATTCCGCAGCTCCACCTGCCGCCCTCCCCCCGCCACATGCTGTGACTGCATTGACGACTAACCGGAGCACCGTCTCGCAGCTGCAGTACATCCATTCCGAGCCTGCCAACATTCCCCAGCTGGATTCTTTCAAAGGTGCCCCGGAGGAAGACCCCTGGGTCTGGCTCAAACAAATCACCCTCTATGCGAGCATCGGCCGGATTCCGCCCGACCTCTGCCTCGCCACCGCGGAAATCCACCTTTAGGGAGCAGCAGCGGACTGGTACAACGCACGGGCACCTTTTCCATCTTTCGAGGACTTTGGCAACGCCCTCATACAATGCTTTAAACATTTGACAAAGGAAGAAGTGCTGCGGAAGATTGAGAAGGAGGTCATGCGCAAGGACGACAACATCCGCAGATTCTTGGACCAGTTCCTGACATGGACCTCAGTGGCCAAGAGTCCACAGGGGGAAGGACTGCCGCTGTGGGTTCTCTTGCAGAACCTCATCCGCACCCTTCCGGATGAGATCAGCAGTCTCATGATCGCAGACCGCTACCCATCCTTGCAAGATGCGGTGCGGGACGCCACAGACATCTTCACCAGGCAACGGTCGACACGACAATACCAGGGCGCCGACACCCACGCACCCTCATCCTCACCCACTCCACCTCCGCATCAGCAGAAACCAAAAGCCTGTTACACGTGCCAAAGCCTGGAACACATCGCGCGGGACTGCCCTCGTAAGAGACAAGCAGCTCCGCGCCCTGAACCAGCTTCCCAGGACCCCATGATCCAGCAGTGGCAGCAGTACTACAACCAGGTGTGGCCCGGCCAACAGCAGCAGCATCCGCCACAGCAACAGCAATAGCTACAGCCACTGAACCCGCCGTCCACGGGACAAGACAAGGCGGCTCAGGGAGCGGGTCAGGGTCTTCTGCCAAATCCGCAGCAGAATCCCGCGGCCGGCGCTCGCAACGTGAAGCTAGGCTTGCCCATGGCAGAGGACGAGACCACCGAGGTGGCACCAACACCTGAGGAAGTGGAGCTCATCACACGTGCCCGTCGGATCAAGCTCCATGGGTGGGATCTGCAGGAGGCTACGCAGTTACAGGACGATCTGCGTTGACGAGCGGAAGCCGCCGAGGCCCGGCTGCAAGAGGCCATCACGGCCCGCTCCATGCGACCCCTAGAGGAGCGCCGCCAACCTGATCCCAAGCCTGCGGTAGCGGTTGCGACCAACTCACTTGCACCTCAGCCTATTCTCACCCCTGCAGCAGATGCCGCTGATCCGGTCCACAAACTCTTCACCACCCCCATTGCCTCTGTCAACTTCTTTGACTTCCTTCGCCTTCATCCCGAACTGGCTCCGCGGCTCCGAGAAGATTTTACCAACGCCAATCATCGCCTCCAGACCGTGGGTATCTCCCTTGCCCGCACCATTCCGCCCCATGGCACTCAGAACACCCGCCGCATTGTAGCAGAGATGCCACCTGCATTAACTACAAAAGAAATAGAATGGGGGTGGGCACCCCAACCCCTGGAACCACTCCGCCGCGACGACCGCCATTACGAGGTGGCTTGTTGTGTGGTCTGGATCTGTGGCCGCAAGTTCTTGGCCATCATCGACACCGGGGCGACCCACACTAGTGTGGCCTTCTGCGTCCTCTGCCTCATTGGATGGACAGACCGCGTCATCCCAACACGGCGGCTGTTGAGTAACTCCGCGGGAGGGCTCGATTACGGGGATGGCGAAGTACGAGGCTTGCCCCTGCAGGTGGGCACTCTGCATGAACCAGTGGATGTCCAAGTGACCCATGCGCAGACCTATGATGTTCTCCTGGGCATGGACTATCTCCTTCCGCGACGCGGCAACCTTCTGTTTTCCCTAGGAGTCATGTACCTCACATCCGCCACGGGCACAAAAGACTACGCCCTCATCACCGTCGGCGATCGTATCACGGTGCCAGTAACCGAGGCCCCAATCTTCTCACTCTCTGATGCGGCGCAGGAAGATGCCACCGCACGTTCCCTGAGCAACCTGACACCGGCAGATGATGCTCTGGATGCGGAACAGCTCCATATCGAAGAGTGGCGTGAACTTTTCGCGGAACACGCGGAAGCAGGGGTGCGTGCCAACCTTTTGGGACTGTGGCAGCAAGGCGAGCATGCACTTGGACCAGGCCTTCCCCTGGATGAGGATGATGACTTCTACCCCATCCGTGAGCAATTGCCACCTCCGCCGCCGCGGTGGGACCACATCCTTCACCCTCGTCTCTCACCATCCCAGAAGCAGGACTTCCGGGACTTGCTGGACTCTTTCGCCGACATCTTCGCTGGGTCCGCAATAGACCTTGGGGCAGTCAGCGCCTCCCACGTCATCAACACCGGATCAGCTCCCGCGGTGAAGCAGAAGGTGCGCCGAATCCTTCCGGATCAAGAGCAGATCATCAATGATGGTCTCGCGGAATTGAAGGCGCAAGGCGTGATCGTGCCCATCGTCAGTTCCTGGCGTGCCAACTTGGTCATCGTCGGAAAGCCAGACGGCTCCAAACGCTTCTGTGTCGACTTCCGCGACCTCAATCGCGTCACCGAGGAAGATGCCTACCCCATGCCGCTGATCGTCGACATACAGGAGCGTCAACAGGGGCGCGGATGGTTTGCAAAACTCGACGTCAAAGCAGCCTTCCACGCCGTCCCCATGCACCCGGACTCCATTGTCAAAACTGCCTTTGTCACCCCTGAAGGCCTCTATGCTTTCACCCGCATGCCCTTCGGTCTCCGTAATGCTAGCGCCACATTCCAGCGCGTCATGGATTCCACCCTCAGCGGCATTCCCAACATGAGCTGCTACATCGACGACATCATGGTTGCCGCTCACAGCTTCGAGGACCTCTTCTCCTCCCTCTCCGCCGTCTTCGCTGCACTCCGCGCTGCAAACCTTAAACTCACGGCTGCCAAGTGTACCATTGGTGCTGCGGAAATGGAGTTCTTAGGCTTTGTCATGAGTGCCGACGGTGTTAAAACCGACCCTGCGAAGATTGCCGCCGTCCAGGAATGGCAACAACCCACTAATGCGTGGCAAGTTAAGATCTTCTTGGGATTTGTCTCTTCTATCGCAAGTTCGCCTGCGACCACGCACGCATCATCCGCTCGCTTTAGCAGTTGACCCATCTGGACGTCCCATTTGAGTGGACTCCGGAGTGTGCAGCTGCTTGGGCGGAAATCACATACCGCTTGGTTACGGCGCCCATGTTGGAGTTCCTTGACTTCAACCTTCCCTTTGCCATCACAACCGATTGGTCGCGGGAAGGCCTTGGTGCCGTCCTGTCACAGTCGGTCCAGGTACCGATTCAGCGGGTGATTGCATATGCCAGCCACGCCCTCACTGACGGTGAGCGGAACTACCCACCGGTGAAAGGTGAGTACTTGGCTGTGTTGTGGGCCCTCCAACACTTCCGCGACTACATCAAGAATGGCAAGCCTTTAACGGTCCTGACGGACCATCTGGCCTTGCAGTGGCTGCTCACGACGCAAAATCATGAGGGCATCTTGGCCAAGTGGGCTCTCCTCTTGCAAGGTTACAACATGAAGATCAAGTATCAGCCCGCCCTCGCTAACCGCAACGCGGATACCCTCACCCGCCTCCCACGCGCGGACTGGCCACACCCCACGGACCTACAGGACAACCTCCAAGAGTCTCCCCGCACAGACGCATTCCCACCTGCGGATGCTGAGCCCCAGTGGGAGGGTGTCGCTCGTGAATTCACGGAGGAGGAATCCGCAGTCGCATACCAACTCCTATCCGAACTGGAGCCTGCAGAGTGCCTAGGCACCGTGGAGACTTTCCCTGCCCCTGCCGCCACCGGTCTTCAGCTTGCCCGCCGCTTCAACCCTACCATCCGCGGCTGGACATTGGAGGACGTTGCAGCACACATTCCCTCTTGCCCCTCTCGGCCATCATACCGCCGGCCTCCCACAACCGCAACGGTGGCCATCGCTTCTTCTCCAATGACCCCTCCATCCACGGCCTCCCCTCTTCTCGATACACGGCACTCCCTCTCCTTGGTCGACTTCCTTCTTCATTCCCCCGCATCTGCGGAGCGACTGCAGGCACTCTTTTCCTCCTACAACCCCTCCCTCTCCCCCGTCAGCATCCGCCTCTCTTGCACCCTCACCCGCGACACAGGTGTCTGCATGGTAGCCCATGCAATCGTCACAACACACTCCCGCATTCGAGAGGATGTCTGCCAAGCACCATACACATGGGCCCCCGCACCGCTGACCACCGGTCCACCAACGCCGGCCGAAATCCACGTGGCATGGTGTTATGTCTGGGTGTGTGGCCGCAAATTCGTGGCCATCGTGGACACCGGCGCCACCCATACTACCATCGCGCTGCGGATGGCCCGCACCCTGCGTCTCGACCACCTCATTGTGCCCACTCGACTCCGCTTCTCCATCTCCACCGGCGCCATCGATGCACCCATCGGACAAATCGAGGCCCTGCCCATCTAGGTGGCCAACGTGCATGCACCGCACACCGTGCAGGTGTGTGACGTCCGCACATATGACATGCTCCTGGCGGCCGACTGGCTCGCGCCGCGCCAGGCGGATATATTGCTCGGAGCGGGCATTCTCAGTCTCATTTCTGCTGCCGTTATTCGATCGTTCACCCCGCTCTTCACTTCGGCTCGACCACTCTCCGTCCTTTCTCCCATGNGGGGGGGGTGAGCGTGTCACGAGACGGACCTTCCGACGACAGCCCGCGGGCCGTGTAACAACTGGTGCAAGACGATCCGCGTCACCAGCGGTAGCAGCATCTGAAGCAACCCCAGGAGCACCTCCAGCATCAGGCCCGTCCGCGGCAGCAATAGCGTCACCTGGAGCCCCTCCGGCCCCAACTCCTACGGCAACAGCAGAGGCGGCGACATCTGAAGCCCCGCCGGCACCCGGTCCCCCCGCGGCACCGGAAGCCTCAGCGGCATTCGAAGCAGCAACATTACCCGGAGGCCCTCCGGTACCGGGCCATTCTGCGGGAACAAACGTAGCAGCATCCCCTGGGGCACCCCTGGCACCAAGCCTTACCGCAGCAATAGCGGCAGCGTCACCCAGTACGCCTCCGCCATCTGGCCCTGCTGCATCCCCGGTGGTGATGACAGTTGCGGGAGCACCGCCACCATCCGGCCCATCTGCACCAACCGCGCACTCCTCCTCTCCACCGGCCTCACGTGGAACCCTACTCCCCTTGCTCAGTGCCGGCACAATCATGGAGGGCGCACAGATACGTCTGGAGGAAAGCTCTGGGGGCAGTGGAGATCATCCCAAAACTGATTACCTGCTGGATGTAGTAAGCAGCGTGATCATCCACCTACTCGACGAGCTCCCGGAGGCAGTCCGCGCAAGCTTGGGGGACTCCTTCAACCCCGCCTGGCAAGTGGCACTGAAGGGAGCGGCCAAGACCGTCCTCGCCTTGGGGCCGCGAGCAAGACAGGTACAGTTACTGGAGACAGCGGGGGCCGAGCGTCTCCTTTTGGTGCTCCGCGACCTCCTCAACCTTCGTCCAGCGCAGGCCATGGCGGGTGTGGCAACGCTCCTGGACACGGTACAACCGGACCATAATGTGGATGCTGCCCGCGAATGGTGGCTCCTGGTCCGCCGTGACCAGGCCACGGTTCCCACACGCCGCTATGTACATCTACTCCAGGAGCGCGCCCGGGCACTCACGGTATACCATGCCGCCCGCATGCCGGTAGGAACAATGGAAGTACCTGACCGCAAGGCGACAGCAGAACTCTGGAGGTGGGGCTACCTATTCGGGCTCACCTCCCGCAGGTGGGGATTGCAGTACACTGCGGCAGAACTGGCAGCCATCTCCGCGGCGGAGCAGCAGCATGAGCATTGGTTCACCGCTATCGCCAACGCCTGGCAGCTGACTCAAAACAACGCCACGCGCCAACGGGCCGTGACCGAGGTGGCGGAGGGGTTATGGAAAGCCCTTCAGGGAACCCGCACAGCACTGACAGAAGAGGCAGTACGTCACTGAGCCTGTGAGGCAGTCAATGTGTGTCGCGAGGAAAAGAACCGCACCCACAGTGAAACTGAAGAGGCGCAAGAGTATCTCCGCGACTCCTCCGAGCTTACAAGCATGAGGGAGCGGCTGCGCGCACTCTGGCATGAGATGACAGAAGAACGGAGGAGGAAGGAAGAAGCTGCAGTAGAGCAGAAGGCGGCGCAAGAGGTAGAAGCTGTGGTGGAAGCCGTAGTTGCGGCCGCGGAACGCGAAGCCGGGGTGGAAGACCCAACAGGACAAGAGGCAAAAACCGCTCCGGGGACAGAGGCGGCAGATGCAAGGGAGGCGGCGACCGTGGCAAAACAAGCAACAGGGGCACAGGCAACAGAGTAGCAGGAAGAGGCACAAGGGGAAAGCGGGGGTCAAGCCCAGGACGTATCCGCCAAGGCGGCGGAGGCCAGAAGAGGAGCGCGGAAGAACACCCCACAACTGACTCTGTCCCCGGCTCTGCTCGACAGAAGAGCCAAGCTCCATCATGCAGCCAGGAGAGCTACAACAGCCGCGGCTCCCCGGGAGCAGGCGGTCCCAGTTCACGCGGCATCAGTCCGCCGAGAGGCCGAGCCACAAAAAGACTCCGCTACGAAGAAACAGACGCCGTCAGCAGAGACTACACCAACATCCCACCGCAAGGAAAAAGGGAAGCGGACCATTGAGGACAGCTCCACGACCATCACCCCCGCCAAACGCAGTAAACAAGCCCGTCCCACCCCCGGAATGGGTCAGGCTGTTGACCCGGAGCAGCTCGCACAAGTCCAGCGGAGCGTCGCCCAAGCAATGGAGCTGATCCTGGCAGTATCCCGTAGTGTACCACTGCCGGCTGGATCGGTCTCGGCTCAACTTCAACCCCTCCTGGGGAGCGCAGGCGCTACACCACAACACAAACAGCGGATTGAAGAAGGTGCCACGGTGACGGCGGTGAAGCGGAAGGCAGGTGGAGTAGTGATTTCCAAACTCAGCGAGTCACCATCACCTGACGAGGACCAGCCAATCATGAAGGGACGGGGCCTGCTGCGACTCCCCGAGGTAGCATCAGAACAGAAGGCAGAACCAGAGGCAGGTGAGGTCCGCGGAGCACGAGGTCGACGGCATGGAGCAGTGCCCAAAACAACGCTGCAAAGCCAATGGGATAAAGGGGAACTCCGCGCGGTAGGGATTCTGCGCATCTTTCCCACCCCGGACAGCTGGGACAGGGAGCCCCCCGTCTATGACGAGAAAAACCACCGGCGTCTGCAGACGATGAAGGTGGACCAAGACGCGAGGCGGGCCCAGGGGCTGTCGGCGCTGGAAAGGGAGAAGAAGAAGAAGAAGGGAGAAGCCTCCGCGGGAAAGGTGGTGAAGGAGAAGCCCGCCGAGACGCAGGACTGGAGGATCTGGCAAGCCGCGCACATCCTGCTCCGCGCCACAACCAAGGAACAGCAGAAGGAGGAGGCGGAGAAGGTGTACAGGGACCTGGGGGCGCGGATGGGGGTAGAATATGACAGGAGGAAGAAGGACGATCTCGCCCATACCTGCGAACAGTACGCGTGGGAAGGTGGCCGTCTGTGGCGGACTAAGCCACAGGTCCTCTGGGTGCCCCCACCCACCTTGCAACGAGCGGTGGTCAAAGCATACCATCAACACCACCACACTGGCGTCCAGGCACTCAATGACCGTCTCACTCCCATCCTGCACATACCAAACCTCCTGGCAATGGTGAAAGACGTGGTACAACACTGTGCTCCATGTGAACGCCACCGCAAGATAACACCGCGGGACATGCCGCTCTTCTTACCCTCCCCCATCGGCGAGCCGTTGGACCGTATCATCATTGACTTCCACGGACCTCGCCCTCGCCGCGCCCAAGGAGAGCGGTAATGGATTGCAGCGGTGGATCATTTCACCAAATACATGTGGGTCCGGGCCGTTCCCGACAAATCCTCGGAGCGTGCGGCACGCTTTATCAGGGAAGAGGTGTTCTACAAGTTTGAGGGATGTCGCGCGGTGCACAGTGACAACGGCACTGAATTTGCAGGAGCGTTCCGCGAAGAGCTCGCGGAGTGGGGAGTGCAGCATGTGCATTCTGGACGATACCGACCTCAATCCCTAGGCCAAGTCGAGCAGCGGCACGAGATCCTGGAGCGGGCAGTGGCCACCGCGGAGGCCACAGACTGGGGGGAGACCCTCTAGAAGACCGCCCACTTCACCGACATCACCCCTAGCCGCACCACCACATTCTTGCCACATGCCCTTCTCTTCAGCCAGCCTCCGCGCGCGGCACTTGGCATGCCGCAGTCCCCACTACTGCTGCCACTGGACCCCGAGCAGCAACAAGAAGGGGGCTCAGAGAAGGAGCGGGAGTTGGCAAGGGGCAAGGAAGTGCAGGAGTGGTACCGGGTGCGATGCCAGAAAACCGCCGCGGTGAGGGCAGAGGCACGCCTCAGAGCCTTGGTTTCATCTTGGCGCGGATGTGATGTCGCCAACCGACGCCTCAACCACGGGGCGATTGAGGAAGGGAACCTGGTGTACCTCCGCCCCTTCCCGGGCGCAGGGCGTGAACCAGAAGAGGCGCGGCAGGTGTATCGCGTGGCCGCAGTGGACGCGGGACGAGTGTGGCTGGAAGGGCCAGATGGGTTCAGTGAGCGGAGCTATCCTGCAACAGAGTTCGTTTTGCTACCCCCGCCCTGGCAGACGCACATACCCGGCACAGGTGGAGAACTCCCTCCGCTGGAGGCGCGCAAGGGATCAAGGGGATGGCGCGCGGAGGAGGTGCTGGAGCAGTGCGAGACCCAGGTGTCGGAGCAGGAGGAAGTGTGGAGTCAGGAACCTCTGGAGGAATCAACGGACGGCTGTGATGTGCAAGAGGTCTCCGCGGAAGGAAGACGCGCGGTGCACGAGCAGCAGGAGCAGCGAGAGCAGCAGGAGCAACAGGAGCCACAGAAAGAACGGGAGCAACCAGAACAGCAGCAGTCAAGATCACAACAGACGGGCAGTAGCGAAATAACCCCACAAGGAGTCAGCGATGCTCCAAGGAAGAACGTCCCCATGAGCCCCCGCGCCCTGGCTGCCTACACGCGGCCCTGCGCCGTCTGTGGGGAGAACCTGCCCGAGGAGAAGCTCCTGAAAGTCATCTGCCGCGTCTGCGGCCAGCCCGTGCATCAGGGGCTGGCCAAGAGCTGCATTGATTGGAACCGCACCTGTCTGCGGTGCATGAGTGAAGACCAAGGGGAGGAAGTGGAGCAGAAGAAGGAGGAAGGCAGCGAAGCCGGCCCAGGTTCCGGCGGCGGAGCCGGCCCAGGCTTTGGGGGAGGAGAGGCGCGAGGAGGATGGGACCCCGATGAGGAGGAAGAGGAGGAAGAGGAGGCAGCAGGGATGCGGCAAGGGCCACGCACGGTGACAGGAGCCACCATGCAACAATGGCAAGAGGAAGGTCGGATGGCAGCGGCAGAGCAGGCCCAGAAGGAGAAGGCGCGCCAGACGTGTGCTCAATGTGGGCACCGCTGGGGCAGACGGGTGCAGGACTATGAAGGATGCCACCGAAGAATATGCGACGAGTGCCTGGAGCAGCCGCGAAACGCAAAAGGGGAACGGAGCGGATCAGAAAAATGTCGAAGGTGCCGCCAAGAGATCGAACGCGAGCTCGGGATCCGGAAGCCGACGCATGTCACCGCAGAGGGAGAGGAGGTTGATTCGGAGGATGAGGACGAACAGGACCTGCCCGCACCTGCCACAGAAAACTGCCCCACCTGCATAAAGGCTGTCCGCACAGGGGAACGCTGCACCAAGTGTGGCCGGATGGCTCATCAAAGCTGCTTGGTGACGGGCAGCTCGGTATGGGCCGGACAGTGTCAGAGATGTGTGGGAGCGGAAATCGTGGAAGCAGGGGCCTCACTATCTTACGCTACTGAAACTCTGGCCCCACTCTGCGAAGGGTGTGAAACAGAGCTGACCGAGTTCGGCAAATCCTGCGGCATGTGTCAAACCATGTGCCACCTGCGGTGTGGCAAACGCGGGAAGGAGGGCATCTGGACCTGCAGCAACTGTCGCAACAAGCCGCGGAGGATGAAATGGAAGTTCTCCAACAAGCGCCTCTGCACGGGGGACAACTGCTTTGGCCGGCTTGAGGGGACAGTCTACCGATGCGAGCACTGCGGTGACCTGGCACATGAATCCTGCGTCAAAGAGGTGGGGCGGAGCAGCGAAGGCAAACGGATCTACCGATGCTCAAGCTGCCAAAAGTACGAGCGCGCGCCACACTGCTCCTCATGCAAGAACTTGGTCGGCGCACCCACGATCGGAGCGCGGTGTGAGGGATGCCGGCTATTNGCGGGAAGGAGGGCATCTGGACCTGCAGCAACTGTCGCAACAAGCCGCGGAGGATGAAATGGAAGTTCTCCAACAAGCGCCTCTGCACGGGGGACAACTGCTTTGGCCGGCTTGAGGGGACAGTCTACCGATGCGAGCACTGCGGTGACCTGGCACATGAATCCTGCGTCAAAGAGGTGGGGCGGAGCAGCGAAGGCAAACGGATCTACCGATGCTCAAGCTGCCAAAAGTACGAGCGCGCGCCACACTGCTCCTCATGCAAGAACTTGGTCGGCGCACCCACGATCGGAGCGCGGTGTGAGGGATGCCGGCTATTCGTCCATGATGAGTGCGCGGTGAAGCTCAAGCGGAGGGGAGGAGTGGTGGAGAGATACTGCAAGCCGTACCAGGAGCGGGGTCGTCCCAAGCCCCACAAGTACTTCACGCAGAAAGCCTGCTGAGAGACTCTGGGACAGAGTCTCGAGAAAAGGGGGGGTTGGGGGCATCAGTGTAACGCACAATCCTGCCGCAGCTCCGCAGAAGAAGTGACCGGCGGAATAGGGATTGAGGAGGCAGAGGGTCCGCGCATGGTATGCTGGCTCCCGCGGATGCGGTTGAGCGAGGGGTAAACGCGGATCCGGGGGGAAGCAGGAGTCAGGGTACCGGTGGAAGAGGCCGCCGCAGACGAACATTCGTCTGCGGCGGTTCTTCTCAGCCGAAGAATTTGTGGCCAGGCGGGAAGCCGTGAAGGGAAGGGCCGCAGTGTAAAGGAAACAGGGACAAGCAAAAACAGAATCCGCGGCCACTGACGAAGCCCAGGCAGGACAGCGGAGGAACTGAGCAATCAGAGGAGAAATGACCAATCAGCACAAGTGACCAAGCATTAATCACGGAGGACCCTCGGGAGACACACCGCTGAGGACGAAGATTCAAAGAAGAACACGAAGAACCGCGTGTACGAACCGCGGATGAAGAAAGTGACCAGCAGAATAGACAGTGTGTGTGTGTGGGACGAGACCCGCGGTGCGTAGCCGCACCGCGTGGAGTCCGAGTAGAAGGAGTAGGAGGATGTGAGAGGGATGAGACCGTCGGCGTGTAGACACGCCGCGTGGAGTCCCGAGTAGAAAAGGGGCCTCACTAGCAGTAGGAGAAGTGCAACTCAGACTTGCTTGCCTTCCAAAGTATTCCATGTACTCCGCAATCAGCTTGATCAAAGTCATTGGCCTACTCTCATTCCTGTGCTTTGCCCACTACCCTCTTGTCCTCAGTCGCTCTCGGAGTCCGGTCCGCGGACTATGGGTGTGTGAGGAACCAAAAGTCCAAGTGAGGTGGGCTGCCGGCGGTGTCCCTTGCTTGCACACATCTGCGGAACGGGGTTCCGCGCAGAGGAGTCGGACGCCACGAGGTGGTGGACTCCCGTGTGGGAAGAAGTGGAACGCGGAGCATCACTCATCGGTGAGGTGCCTGCGCATAAGTCTAGAACCATGGTCCGCGGAATAGCTGATACAAAGGGGATTTTCCCGTTGTGGGTTGTCGTATTCTAGTGGCTCGCAGAGTGCCATTTCTCATAAGGTGTATACGCAGCAGTCACAGACTCGTGGTCCGCGAAGTAGTCTCTAGCCTGAGGGCGACAACCGCGTATTGCTGATCCCTCGTAGTAAAATTACAGTAGTAAAGTGAGTAGTCCGTGGGGATCCGCGGAAAGTTGCCGTCCGCGGAAAAATCAGGGACGCGGCAAAATTGGGGGCATCAATACACTTACACGCACTTACACGTACTTACACACACTTACACATACTTACACATACTTTCCCGCACTTACACAAACTTGCATGCACTTACACGAACTTACACGTACTTACACGAACTTACACGTACTTACACACACTTACACATACTTACACATACTTTCCCGCACTTACACAAACTTGCATGCACTTACACGAACTTACACGTACTTACACGAACTTACACGCACTTAAACCACACTTATACGTACTTGCACGCACTTACACGCACTTATACGCACTAACAGGTACTTACACGCACTTACACGCACTTACACGCATTTACACACACTTACACACACTTGCACACACGTACACGCACTTACACGCACTTACACACACTTACACGTACTTACACGTACTTACACGCACTTACACACACTTACACGCATTTACACAAACTTACACGAAGTTACACCCACTTAAACTGCACTCACACGTACTTACACGCACTTACACACACTTACACGCATTTACACAAACTTACACGAAGTTACACCCACTTAAACTGCACTCACACGTACTTACCTGCACTTATACACACTTACACGCACTTACAAGCACTTCCATGTACTTACATGCACTTACACGTAATTACATGCACTTATACGCACTTACACGGACTTACACTCACTTACACGCACTTACACATACTTACACGCAGTCACACGTACTTACACGTACTTACACATGCTTACACGCACTTACACGTACTTACACGTACTTACACGCACTTACATACACTTAGACGCACTTACACGCACTTACACGCACCTATACGCACTTACACACACGTACAGGCACTTACACGCACTTACACACACTTACACGTACTTACATGCACTTACATGTACTTACACGTACTTACGTGCACTTACACGTACTTACACGCACTTACACGAACTTACACGCACTTGACTCACACTTACACGTACTTGCACGCACTTACACGCACTTATACGCACTAAAAGGCACTTACACGCACTTACACGCACTTACACACACATACACACACTTACACGTACTTACATGCACTTACTCGCACTTACACGCACTTACACGCACTTATACGTACTTACACGCACTTACACGTACTTACACGCACTTACACGAACTTACACAAAATTACACCCACTTAAATTGCACTCACACGTACTTACACGCATGTTTACGCACTTACACGCAATTACATGCACTTACATGCTCTTATACGCACTTACACGCACTTGTACGCACTTATACGCACTTACACGCACTTACACTCACTTACACGCACTTACACATACTTACACGCAGTCACACGTACTTACACGCACTTACACGCACTTACACGCACTTACACGCACTTACACGCACTTACACGCACTTACACGCACTTACACGCACTAACACGCACTTACAC
>SZWC01001618.1:41128-68767 GCA_023375785.1 Penium margaritaceum | reverse complement strand
CACGCACTTACACGCACTTACACGCACTTACACGCACTTACACGCACTTAGACGCACTTCCACGCACTTACACGAACTTACACGCACTTACACATCCTTACATGCTCTTACACGCACTTACACGTACTTCCACGTACTTATACCCACTTACACACACTTACATGCACTTACATGCACTTACATGCACTTACACGCACTTACACGCACTTATACACTTTGGTACACACTAACACGCACTAACACATACCTACATGCACGAACACACACTTACACGCGCTTACACGCACTTACACACACTTACACAAACTTACACGTTCTTACACAAACTTCCACGCAATTACACGAACTTACACGTACTTACACGCACTTACACGCACTTAAATCACACTTACACGCACTTGCATGCACTTACACGCACTTATACGCACTAACAGGCACTTACACGCACTTACACGTACTTACACATACTTACACACACTTACACGTACTTAAATGCACTTACACACACTTACACGCACTTACATGCACTTATACGTACTTGCACGCACTAACATGTACTTACACGCACTTACACGAACTTACACAAAATGACACCCACTTAAATTGCACTCACATGCACTTACACACACGTTTACGTACGTACACTTAATTACATGCACTTACATGCTCTTACACGCACGTACACGCACTTACACGCACTTATACGTACTTACACGCATTTACACTCACTTATACGCACTTACATATACTTACACGCAGTCACACGTACTTACACGCACTTACACACACTTAAAAGTACTTACACGTACTTACACGCACTTACACGTACTTACACGCACTTACACACACTTAAAAGTACTTACACGTACTTACACGCACTTACACGTACTTAGACGCACTAACACGCACTTACACAAACTTACACGCACTTACACACCCTTACACGCTCTTACACGCACTTACACGTACTTCCACGTACTTATACGCACTTACACGCACATACATGTACTTACATGCACTTACATACACTTACACGCACTTACACACACTTACACGCTTTGGTACACACTTATACGCACTAACACATACTTACATGCACTGACACACACTTACACGCACTTACACGCACTTACACACACTTATACAAACTTACACACACTTACACAAACTTACATGTACTTACACGAACTTACACGCACTTAAACCACACTTATACGCACTTGCACGCACTTACACGCATTTATACGCACTAACAGGCACTTACACGCACTTACACAAACTTACATGTACTTACACGAACTTACACGCACTTAAACCACACTTATACGCACTTGCACGCACTTACACGCATTTATACGCACTAACAGGCACTTACACGCACTTACACGTACTTACACAAACTTATACACACATGCACTTATACGCACTTACACGTACTTACACGCACTTACACGCACTTACACGCACTTACACGTACTTACACGCACTTATACGTACTTACACAAACTTACACGAAATAACACCCACTTAAACTTCACTCACACGCACTTACACGCACTTACACGCACTTACACGCACTTACGCGGACTTACACGTAGTTACATGCACTTATACGCACTTACACAAACTTAAACTACACTTACACGTACTTACACACACTTACACACACTTATACGCACTTACACGTAGTTACACGTACTTATAGAAACTTACACATGCTTACACGCACTTACACATACTAACATGCACTTACTTGCACTTACACGTACTTACACGTACTTACACGTACTTACACGCACTTACATGCACTTACACACACCTACACGAAGTTACACGTACTTACACGTACTTACACACTATGCTGACCTCGATCATCGACCACCTGGAGGTGGTTGACGATCTTCAGTCGTCGACCACGTCGACGTTGACGTCGGCAGCGACACCCCCCCCCCCCCCCCCCCCNNNGAGGGGGGTGGGGAGGGGGGTCCACGCCAACGTCCATTGAACGCAAACGACGATGTGGTGGGTTCCGGAGGAGCTGGCGGGAGGGGTGGGACCCATGCTCTCTGAACGCAATCACGCCCCCCCCCCCTCCCCAAACCCGTCAGTTTGCGCTGCAAACCGGCGGTTGGGGGGGATGGGGGATTTTTCTTGCGGATGATAAGGCGGTTGACGGCCTGAGAACGGAAACGGGCACCTCTTGACGCGCAGGCGGTGTGGCCTGCGCGTCAAGAGGTGCAGGTTGCTCCTGCCTCCAGATAGGCAAGGAGGACTGCCTGCGCGTCTGAACAGACGCGCAGGCAGTCCTGCGCCATATCCGGAGGCAGCTACCGCGAGTTTCAATTTTGTTTTGTCCTTCGGTTGTGATCAGGAATGCCTCAGCGCCTTTTTGTTTTCAGCCTACCATATGGTTGGGCTGGGGACACACCCAGACAACTTAGCTAATGAACCCGGGTCCGCAATGTGGACACTCTACCTATGCTACATGTGTGGATAAGAGTTTGATGACCCTTATTCATAAGATGCATAAAAGTGAGGATTTAGTGTGGGAGTGGATATGCCATGGATGAAAGTAGGAGACTGCCCAGTTTTAGCCCAGTGTGAGCACTTTCTGTCCTCATCGATCGTCGATCGTCGACCACTTGCTCCAAGAGATAGAGATCGATCATCGATCACTTAGTAGGGTGGTCAGCATAGCTTACACATACTTACACGCACTTACACGCACTTACACACACTTACACATACTTACACACACTTACACGCACTTATACGTACTTACACAAACTTAAACTGCACTTACACGCACTTACACGCACTTTTAGCACTTACACGCACTTACACGTACTTACAGGAACGTACACATGCTTACACACACTAGCACTCACTTACACGAACTTAAACCGCACTTATACGTACTTACATGCACTTACACGCTCTTACACGCACTCACACGCACTAACACGCACTTACATACACTTACACACACTTATATGTACTTACACACACTTACACACACTTACACACACTTACATGCACTTACACGTACATACCACGTACTTACACGCACTTATACGCACTTGCATGTACTTACTCGCACTTACACGAACTTATATTCACTTACACAAACTTACATGTATTTACACACACTTATACTCACTTACACACGTTTACACGTACTTACATGGACTTACACGCACTCATACACACGTACACACACTTACACGCACTTACACGTACTTACACGTACTTACACATACTTATACGCACTTACACGCACTTACACGAGCTTACATTAACTTGCACAAACTTACACGTACTTACATGCACTAATACGCACTTACACGCACTTACATGCACTTACACCAACGTATACGTACTTACACGCACTTACACGTACTTACACGTACTTACACGTACTTACATGCACTAATACGCACTTACACGCACTTACATGCACTTACACCAACGTATACGTACTTACACGCACTTACACGTACTTACACGTACTTACACGCACTTATACGCACTTACACACACTTACACATACTTACACGCACTTACACGCACTTACACACACTTACATGCACTTACACGTGCTTATAGGCACTTACACGTACTTACACGCACATACTTGTACTTACACGTACTTATCCGTACCTACACGCACTTACACGCACTTACACGCACTAACACACACTTACACACACTTACATGCACTTAAATGCACTTACACGCACTTACAGGAACTTACACGCACTTACACGAACTTACACGTACTTTCACGCACTTACATGTACTTACACGCACTTACACGTACTTACACGCAGTTATACGTACTTAAATGCACTTACACATACTTACACACCATTTCTTGCACTTACACACACTTACACGCACTTACACGTACTTACATGCACTTACACGCACTTACACATACTTACACAAACGTACATGTACTTACACGCTCTTACACGTACGTACACGCACTTACACATACTTACATGCACTTACACGCACTTACACATACTTACATGCTCTCACACGCTCTTACACGACCTTACACACACTTACACATACTTACATGCACTTAAATGTACTTACCTGCACTTACACGCACTTGCACGCATTTACACGCACTTATATAAACTTACACGCACTTACACGTACTTGCACGCACTTTCACGCACTTACACACACTAACACACACTTACACGTACTTACACGTACTTACACGCACTTATACATACTTACACGCACTTACACGCACTTACACGCAATTACACGTACTTACACGCACTTACACGCACTTACACGCACTTACACGTACTTACCCGCACTTACATGCACTTACACAAACTTACACAAAATTACACCCACTTAAACTGCACTCACACGCACTTACACACACTTACAGGCACTTACACGCACTTACACACACTTACACGCACTTACACACACTTACACGCACTTACACATACGTATACGCACTTACACGCACTTACACACACTTACACGTACTAACACGCACTTACTTGTACTTACACGTACTTACACCCCCTTACACGCACTTACACGCACTTACACTCACTTACACATGCTTACATGCACTTACACGTACTTACATGCACTTACACGCACTTACATGTACTTACACGCACTTACACGCACTTACACACACTTACACACTACACGCACAACTTACACGCACATATACGCACTTACACATACTTACACGCACTTACATGCACTTATATGCACTTTCACATACACGTACTTACATGTACTTATACGAACTTATACTGCACTTACATGCACTTATACGTACTTACACGCACTTACACGCACTTACATGCACGTTTAGCACTTACACACACTTACACGCTCTTAAACAAACTTACACATACTTACACGCACGTACACTCACTTACATGTACTTAAACCACACTAACACGCACTTACATGCACGTATACACTCTTACACGCAATCACACGAACTAACACGCACTAACATGCACTTACACACACTTACACGCACTAACACGCACTTACACGCACTTACACGTACTTACACGCACTTACACAGACTTACACGTACTTACACGCACTTACACACACTTATACGTACTTACACACTCTTACACATACTTACACGCAGTCACACACACTTACACGCACTTACACACACTTACACTCACTTACACGCACTTACAGGCACTTACACGTACTTACACGCAGTTACACACACTTACACGCACTTACATGCATTTACACACACTTATACACACTTACACGCACTTACACGCACTTACACGTAGTTACACACTTTTGCACACACTTACACGCACTAACACACACTTACTCGTACTAACACACGCTTACACGCACTTATACACACTTACACGCACTTACACACACTTACGCAAACTTACATGCACTTAAACACACTTACACAAACTTACATGCACTAAATCACACTTATACGCACTTGCATGCACTTACTCGTACTTACACGCACTAACAGGCACTTACACGCACTTACACGTACTTACACGTACTTACACACACTTACACACACTTACACGTACTTACACGTACTTACACACACTTACATGTACTTACACGAACATACACAAAATTACACCCACTTAAACTGCACTCACACGCACTTACACACACTTATATGCACTTACATGCACTTACACGCACTTACACGCACTTACATGCAGTTACATACACTGACACGAACTTACACAAACTTAAACCGCACTTACACGCACTTACACACACTTACACGTACTTACATGCACTTACACGCACTTACACATACTTACACATACTTACACGCACTTATACACACTTACATGTACTTACACGCACTTACACGTACTTACACGTACTTACACGCACTTACACGCACTGATATGCACTTACATGCACTTACACGCACTGACACGCACTTACACACACTTGCACGCAATTACACACACTAACACGCACTTACACACACTTACACGCACTAACACACACTTACACATACTAACACACACTTACACGCACTTACACGCACTTACACAAACTTACACGTACTTACACGCACTAATACAAACGTACACGTACTTAAACCACACTTACACGCACTTGCACACACTTACACGCACTTTCACACACTAACAGGTACTTACACGCACTTACACGTACTTACACGCACTTACACACACTTATACGCACTTATACGTACTTACACGCACTTACACGCACTTACACGCACTTATACTCACTTATACGTACTTACATATACTTACCTGCACTTACACGCACTTACACGAACTTAAACAAAATAACACCCACTAAAACTGCACTTGCACGCACTTACACGTACTTACATGCACTTATACGCACTTACATGTACTTACACGCAATTACATGCACTTACACGCACTTACACGTACTTACATGCACTTATACGCACTTACATGTACTTACACGCAATTACATGCACTTACACGCACTTCCACAAACGTAAACCGTACTTACATGCACTTACACACACTTACACGCACTTACATGCACTTACACGCACTTACACAAACGTATACATACTTATACATACTTACACGTACTTACACGTACTTACTTGCACTTACACATACTTACACGTACTTACACGTACATACATGCACTTACACGCACTTACACACACTTACACAAACTTACACGCACTTACACATACATACACGCACTTACACGCACTTACACGCACTTACATATACCTACACATACTTACACGTACTTACACGCACTTAAACGCACTTACACAAACTTACACTGAACTTACACGCACTTCCACACATTTACAGGCACTTACACACACTTACACGCACTTTTAGTACTTACACGCACTTACATGTACTTACACAAACTTACACATACTTACACGCACTTACACTCAGTTACACGAACTTAAACCGCACTAACACGCACTTACATGCACTTACACGCTCTTACATGCACTCATATGCACTAACACACACTTAAACACACTTACACACACTTACACACACGTACACACACTTATACACACTTACACGCACTTTTATGTACTTACATGCACTTACATGTACTTACACGCACTTACACGCACTTACACACACTTACACACACGTACACACACTTATACACACTTACACGCACTTTTATGTACTTACATGCACTTACATGTACTTACACGCACTTACACGCACTTACACGTACTTACATGCACTTACACATACTTACACGAACGTACACACACTTACACACACTTACACATACTTACACGCAGTCACACGTACTTACACGCACTTACACACACTTACACGTACTTATACACACTTACACGCACTTCGACGCACTTATATACACTTAGACGCATTTACACACACTTACACGCACTTACACGCACTTACACGTCCTTACACGCACTTACACGCACTTACACAAACTTACACACACTTACACGCACTTGCACAGACGTACACATACTTAGACGCACTTACACCCACTTACACACACTTACACGCACTTACACGTACTTACACGTACATACACGCACTTACACTTACTAACACATACTTCCACGCACTTACACAAAATTACACGCACCTACACGCACTTACACGCACTTACACACACTTACACGTTCTTACACACACTTACACGTACTTATACGTACTTACACGCACTTACACGCACTTACACACACTTACACGCACTTACATGCACTTACACATACTTACATGAACGTAAACCGTACTTACACGTACTTACACACACTTACACGCACTTACACGTACTTACACGCACTGATACGCACTTACACGCACTTGTACGTACGTACTCGCACTTACATAAACTTACACGCACTTACACGCACTTACACAAAACTACACGTACTTAAACCACACTTACACGCACTTGCACGCACTTATATTCACTTATATGCACTAACACTTACTTACACGTACTTACACGCACTTACACGCACTTACATACACTTACACGCACTTACACGCACTTACATGCACTTACACGCACTTACACGCACTTACACACACTTACACACACTTATATACACTAATACACACTTACACACACTTACACAAATTTACACTAAATTACATCCACTTAACTACACTCACACGCACTTACACGCACGTACACACATTTACACGCACTTAGACGTACTTATACGCAGTCACATGCACTTACACGCACTTAGACAAACTTAAACCGCACGTATACGCACTTACACACTTATACATACTTACACCCACTTACACACACTTATACGCACCTACATGAACTTACACGTACTTACACGTACTTACACGTACTTACATGCACTTACTTGCACTAACACATACTTTCATGTACTTACACGTACTTACATGCACTTAAATGCACTTACACACACTTATACAAACGTACACGCACTTACATGCACTTACACGCACTTACACGCATTTACACATACTTACACGCACTTACACGCACTTATACATACTTACTAGTACTTACATGCACTTACACGCACTTATACATACTTACTAGTACTTACATGCACTTACATGCACGTATACGCACTTACACGCACTTTTAGCACTTACACAGACTTACACACACTTACACAAACGTACACGTACTTACAGGCACTTACACTCACTTGCACGAACTTAAACCGCACTTACACGCACTTACATGCACTTACATGCACTTACATGCTCTTACACGCACTTACACGTAATTACACGCACTTACACGCACTTACACACACTTAGATGCGTGTATACGTACTTAAATGCACTTACATGTACTTTTGTACACTTACACACACCTACACACACCTACACGAACTTACACGCACTTACACGCACTTACACGTACTTATACGCACTTACACACACTTACATGCACTAAAACACACTCTTATACATACTTGTACACACTTACACGCACTTATACGCACTTACACACACTTACACATACTTACACATTCTTACACACACTTACACGCACTTACACGCACTTATACGCACTTACACGCACTTACACAAACTTACACAAGATTACACCCACTTAAAGTGTACTTACACGCACGTATACGCACTTACACGCACTTACACATACTTATACGCACTTACACGCACTTACCTACACTTACACAAACTTAAACTGCACTTATACGCACTTACACACACTTACACGAATTTAAACTGCACTTACACACACTTACATCCAATCACACGCTCTTACATGCACTCACACGCACTAACACGCACTTACACGCACTTACACATATTTACACATACTTACATGCACTTACATACACTTACACGTACGTACATGCACTTACACGCACTTACAAGCACTTATACACACTTACACACACTTACACGCACTTACACGCACTTACACGCACTTATACGCACTTACACACACTGACACGGACTTACAAGAACTTACATTCACTTACACAAACTAACACGTACATACACGCACTTACACGCAATTATACACACTTACACCCATACTTGCACTTACACGCACTTACACGCACTTACACGCACTTACACACACTTGCACGCACTTACACGCATTTACACACACTTACACGCACTTACACGAACTTACATTCACTTACACAAACTTACACGTACTTACACGCACTTACACGTACTTACACGCACTTATACGTACTTACACGTACGTACAGGCACTTACACGCACTTACACGTACTTACACGCACTTACACGCACTTACACGTACTTACATGCACTTACACGCACTTACACGTACTTACACACACTGATACGCACTTATATGCACTTACCCGTACTTATATATACTAATATGCACTTACACGCACTTACAGGCACTTACACGCACTTACAGACACTTACACCCACTTCCATGCACTTACACATACTTACACGCACTTACACGCACTTACAGGAATGTACACACACTTACAAAAACTTACACATACTTACACGTACTTACACGCACTTACACGCACTTACACGTACTTGCACGCACTTACACGCACTTACACGCACTTACACGCACTTACACGCACTTATACGCAATTATACGCTCTTACACGCTCTTACACGACGTTATACACACTTCCACATACTTACATGCACTTATACACACTTACACATACTTACACGCATTTACACACATTTACACAAACTTACACGTACTTACACACACTTACACACACTTACTCACACTGACACGTACGTATACATACTTACACGCACTTACACGCACTTACACATACTTACACGCACTCACATGCACTCACACATACTTACACGCACTTATACGCAGTGGCACGGACTTACACACACTTACACACACTTACACGCACTCACACATACTTACACGCACTTATACGCAGTGGCACGGACTTACACACACTTACACACACTTACACGCACTCACACATACTTACACGCACTTATACGCAGTGGCACGGACTTACACACACTTACACACACTTACACGCACTCACACATACTTACACGCACTTATACGCAGTGGCACGGACTTACACACACTTACACACACTTACACGCACTCACACATACTTACACGCACTTATACGCAGTGGCACGGACTTACACACACTTACACACACTTACACGCACTCACACATACTTACACGCACTTATACGCAGTGGCACGGACTTACACACACTTACACACACTTACACGCACTCACACATACTTACACGCACTTATACGCAGTGGCACGGACTTACACACACTTACACACACTTACACGCACTCACACATACTTACACGCACTTATACGCAGTGGCACGGACTTACACACACTTACACACACTTACACGCACTCACACATACTTACACGCACTTATACGCAGTGGCACGGACTTACACACACTTACACACACTTACACGCACTCACACATACTTACACGCACTTATACGCAGTGGCACGGACTTACACACACTTACACACACTTACACGCACTCACACATACTTACACGCACTTATACGCAGTGGCACGGACTTACACACACTTACACACACTTACACGCACTCACACATACTTACACGCACTTATACGCACTTACACGAACTTACACACACTTACACACACTTACACGCACTTACACATACTTACACGTACTTACATGCACTTACACGCACTTACACACAGTTACACACACTTACACGCACTTACATGCAGTTACACGTACTTACATGCTCTTACACGTACTTACACGCACTTACACACTTCTACTTGCACTTCCACATACTAACACGCACTTACACGCACTTACACACACTTACACATACTTACACACACGTACACGAACTTACACACACTTACACGTACTTATACACACTTGTATGTAATTACATGCAGTTACACGAACTTACACGTACTTAAACCACACTTATACACACTTACATGCACTTACACGCACTTACACGCACTTACATGCACTTAGACGCACTTACACGTACTTACATGCACTTATACATACATACACACACTAACACGCACGTACATGCGCTTACACGTACTGACACGCACTTACACGCACCTACATGCACCTTCATGTACTTACACGCACTTACACACACTTACACACACTTACACGTACTTACACACACATACACACACTAATACACACTTACATGTACTTGTACGCACTTATACGCACGTACACGCACTTACATGTACTTACACGCACTTAGTCGCACTTACACTCACTTACATGCACTTACACGCACTTACACGCACTTACTCGAACTTACACAAAATAGCACCCACTTAAACTACACTTACACGCACTTACACGCACTTACACGCACTTATACGTACTTACACGCACTTTTAGCACTTACAGACACTTACACACACTTACACGACCTTACACGTACTTACACGCATTTACACTCACTTACACAAACTTAAACCGCATTTTACATGCACTTACATGCACTTACACGCTCTTACACGCACTCATACGCACTAACACGCACTTAGACGCACTTAGACATACTTACACACACTTATACGCACTTACACGCACTTACACGTACTTACACGTACTTACACGCACTTACACGCACTTAGACGCATGTATACGTACTTACACCCACTTACACACACTTACATGTACATATACGCACTTACACACACCTACACACACCCACACGCATTTACACACACCTATACGCACTTACACGCACTTACACGCACTTATACATACTTATGTGCACTAAAATACACTTTTACACGCACTTGTACACACTTACACGCACTTATACGCACTTACACATACTTACACGTACTTACATGCACTTACACGCATGTACACGCACTTACATGTACTTACACGCACTTACACGCACTTACACAAAATCACACAAAATTACATCCACTTAAACTACACTTAAACGCACGTATACGCACTTACACGTCCTTACACATACTTACACGTACTTACACGCACTTACCTACACTTACACGAACTTAAACTGTACCTACACACACTTACATGCACTTACATGCTCTTACACGCACTCATACACACTAACACGTACTTACACGCACTTACAAGTACTTACACATACCTACATGTACTTACACACACTTGTACGTACTTACATGCACTTACACGCACTTACACACACTTACACAGACTTACACGCTCTTACACGCACTTACACGTACTTACATGCACTTATACGCACTTACACACACTTATACGCACTTACACGAACTTACATTCACTTACACAAACTAATACGTACTTACACACACTTACACGCACTTACACACACTTACACCCATACTCGTACTTACACGCACTTACATGAACTTAAACGCACTTACACGCACTTACACGCAATTACACACACTTACACCCACTTACACCCACTTACACAAACTTACATTCACTTACACAAACTTACACAAACTTACACATACTTACACGCACTTACACGCACTTACACGCACTTATACGCACTTACAGGCACTTACACACACTGACATGCACTTACACGCACTTATACGTACTTACACGCACTGATACGCACTTGCACGTATTTACACGTACTTATACATATTTACACGCACTTACACGCACTTACACGCACTTATACACACTTACACGTACTTATACGCTCTTACACGCTCTTACACGACCTTACACACACTTCCACATACTGATACGTACTTACACACACTTACACGTACTTACACGCATGTATACGCACTAACACAAACTTACACGTACTTACACACACTTACACGCACTTATATGCACTCAGACGTACGTATACACACTTACACACACTTACACGCACTTACATATACTTACACGCACTCACACGTACTCACACATACTTACACACACTTACACGCACTTACATATACTTACACGCACTCACACGTACTCACACATACTTACACACACTTATGCGCACTTACACGCACTTACACACACTTACACACACTTACATGCCCTTACACGTACTTATACGTACTTACATGCACTTACACGCAATTACACACACTTACACGCACTTACACGCACTTACATGCAGTTACACGTACTTACATGCTCTTACACGCACTTACACGCACTTACACACTTCTAGATACACTTACACGTACTAACACGCACTTACACGTACTTACACACACTTACACGCACTTACACGCACGTACACGAACTTACACGCACTTACACATACTTGTATGCACTTACACGCAATTACACGAACTTACACGTACTTACACACACTTACACGCACTTACACGCACGTACACGAACTTACACGCACTTACACATACTTGTATGCACTTACACGCAATTACACGAACTTACACGTACTTAAACCACATTTATACGCACTTACTGGAACTTACACACACTTACATGCACTTACACGCACTTAGACGCACTTATACATGCTTACATGCACTTATACACACTTAGACACACTTACACGCACTTACACGCACTTGTACGTACTTACACGCACGTACAGGCACCTACACGCACCTACATGCACTTACACGTACTTATACATACTTACACGTACTTACACGCACTTACACACACATACACACAATAACACGCACTTACACGTACTTGCACGTAATACACGAACTTACACGCACTTACACGTACTTACACGCACTTAGTCACACTTACACTCACTTACATGCACTTACACGCACTTATACGTACTTACACAAACGTACACAAAATAACACCCACTTAAACTGCACTTACACGCACTTACACGCACTTATACGTACTTACACAAACGTACACAAAATAACACCCACTTAAACTGCACTTACACGCACTTACACGCACTTAGATACACATACATGCACTTACACACACTTACACGTACCTACACGCACTTACACAAACTTACAGGCACTTACACGTGCTTACATGCACTTACACGTACTTACACGCACTTACTTGCACTTACACATACTTACACATACTTACACATACTACACGCATTTACACGTACTTATACGTACTTACACAAACTTACACGCACTTACACGCACTTATACTTACTTAAACGCACTTACACGCACTTACACGCACTTATACATACTTTCATGCACTTACACGCACTTACACGTACTCACACAAACTTAAACTGCACTTAGACATACTTACACGGACTTACATGAACTTACACAAACTTACATACACTTACACTCACTTACACGAACTTAGACCGTGCTTACACGCACGTACACGCTCTTACACGCATTTATACGTACTACCACACACTTACACGCACTTACACGTACCTACACGTACTTACACGCACTTACACGCACTTACATGTACTTACACACACTTATACCTACTTACACACACTTACACGTACTTACACGCACTTACACGCACTTACACGCACTTACACGCACTTACACGCACTTATACGTACTTGCACAAAGTTACATTCACTTACACAAGTTTACACATACTTACACGCAGGTACACACCCTTACACGCACTTATACGCACTTATATGCACTAACATACACTTACACGCACTTACACGTACTTACACGTACTTATACGCACTTAAACTTACACGCACTTCCATACACTTACACACACTTACACGCACTTACACGCACTTACACGCACTTACACGCACTTACATGTACTTACACGCACATACACGTACTTACACGCACTTACACAAACGTACACACTCTTACACGCACTTACACACACTTACACGCACTTACACGCACTTACACGCACTTACACGAACTTACATGTACTTACACGCACATACACGTACTTACACGCACTTACACAAACGTACACACTGTTACACGCACTTACACACACTTACACACACTTGCACATACTTACACGCCCTTTCTTACACTTACACGTACGTATATGCACTTACACTCACTTATACGCACTTACACACACTTATACACACTTACACGTACTTACATGCACTTACACGTACTTACACATACTTACACGTACTTACACGCATTTCCACGCACTTACACACTCTGACACGCTCTTACACCACCTTACTCACACTTACACATAGTTATACACACTTACACGCACTTACACGCACTTACACGCACTTACACGCACTTACATGCATTTAAACGCACGTACATGCACTGACACGCACTTACACGCACTTACACGTACTTACACGCAGTTACACGCACTTACGTGGACTTACATGAACTTACACACACTTACATGCACTTATATGCACTTACACGCACTTGCACAGACTTCCACACTCTTACACACTCTTATACCACCTTACACGCACTTACACGTACTTACATACACCCACACGCACTCACACGCACTTACACACACTTACACGCATTTACACACACTTACACACACTTCCACGCACTTACACGCACTTACACGTACTTACACGCTTCTTCACTCACTTAGACGCAGTAACAAGCACTTACACGCACTTACACGCATTTACACGCACTTGTATGCACTTATGCACACTTACATGCACTTACACACACTTGTACGCACTTACACGCACTTACACAAACTTACACGCACTTAAACCACACTTACACGCACTTACATGCACTTACACGTACTTACATGCACTTACACACACATACACATACTAACACGCACTTACACGTACTTGCACACACTTATACGCACTTACACGCACTTACATGCACTTACACGTACTTACATGCACTTACACACACATACATATACTAACACGCACTTACACGTACTTGCACACACTTATACGCACTTACACGCACTTACATGCACTTACACGCACTTACACGCACTTAGTCGCACTTACACTCACTTACACGCACTAATACACACTTACACGCACTTACACGAACTTACACGAAAATAACATCCACTTAAACTGCACTTACACGCACTTACACGCGCTTAGACGCACTTATACGCACTTTCACACACTTACACAAACTTACACGCACTTACACATGCTTACATGCACTTACACGTACTTACACGCACTTAGTTGCACTCACACGTACTTACACGTACTTACACGTACGTACAAGCACTTACATGCACTTATATGCACTTACACAAACTTACACACACTTACACACACTTACACGCACTTACACATACTTACACGTACTTACACGCACTTACATCCACTTACACGAACTCAAACTGCACTAACACACACTTACACATACTTACAGGCACTTACACGCACTTACACGCACTTACACACACTTACACATACTTACACGCACTTATACGAACTTACACGTACTTACACGCACTTACACTCACCTACACGAACTTAAACCGCACTTACACATACTTACATGCACTTACATGCTCTTACACGCACTTACACGCACTAACACACACTTACACGTTCTTACACACACTTACACGTACTTACATGTACTTGCACGCACTTACACGCACTTATACACACTTACACGCACTTATACGTACTTACAAGCACTTACACGTACTTACATGCACTTACACACAATTACACACACTTACACAAACTTACATTCACTTACACGAACGTACACGTACTTACACGCTCTTACACAAACTTACACACACTTACACTCGCTTACACACACTTACATGCACTTACACAAACTTACACATCCTTACACGCACTTACACGCACTTACACGCACTTACACGCACTACACGCACTTACACGCACTGACAGCACTTTCAGGTACTTACACGTACTTACACGTGCTTACACGTGCTTACACGCACTTACACGCACTTAAACGTACTTACACGCACTTACTTGCACTTACACGTACTTACACGTACTTACACGTACTTACACGCACTTACACGCACTTACACGCACTTACACACACTTATACGTACCTACACCCACTTACACGCACTTATACGCACTTACACGCACGTTTACGCAGTTGTACACACTTACATGCACTTACACACACTTACATGCACTCACATGCTCTTACACGTACTTACACACACTTACACATACTTACATACACTTACAAGCACTAACACACACTTACATGCACTGACACACACTTATACGCACTTACACACACTTACACGCACTTACACATACTAACACGTACTCACACGCACTTACACGTACTTAGACACACTTACATGCACTTAAACGTACTCATATGTACTTACATGCACTTACACGCACTTACACGCACTTACACGCACGTATACGCAGTTATACACACTTACATGCACTTACACACACTTACATGCACTCACATGCTCTTACACGTACTTACACACACTTACACATACTTACATACACTTACAAGCACTAACACACACTTACATGCACTGACACACACTTATACGCACTTACACACACCTACACGCACATACACATACTAACACGTACTCACACGCACCTACACGTACTTAGACACACTTACATGCACTTAAACGTACTCATATGTACTTACATGCACTTACACGCACTTACATGCACTTACGGGCACTTACATGCACTTACACGCACTTACATTCACTTACACACACTTACACGCTTTTGCACACACTTATACGCACTAATACACACTTACACGCACTAACACACACTTAAACGCACTTATATGCACTTACACACACTTAAACATACTTACACAAACTTACACACACTTATACGCACTTACACGAACTGACACGCATTTAAACCACACTTACACGCACTTGCATGCACTTACATGCACTTACACGCACTAACACGTACTTACACACACTTACACGTACTTACACGCACTAACATACACTTACACACTTACACATGCTTACATGCACTAACACGCACTTATACGTACTTACACACACTTATATGCACTTACACCCACTTAAACTGCACTCACACGCACTTAAACGCACTTACAGGCACTTACACGTACTTATACGTACTTACACAAAGTTACACGCACTTACACGCACTTACACGCACTTACACGCACTTACACGCACTTACACGCACTAACACGCACTTATACACACTTACACGTACTAACACACACTTACTTGCACTTACACGTATCTACATCCACTTACACGCACTTACACCCACTTACACGCACTTACACGTGCTTACATGCACTTACACGTACTTACACGCACTTACTTACACTTACACGTACTTACACATACTTATACGCACTTACATGTACTTACACACACTTACATGAACTTACACGCACTTGTACGCACATACACATACTTACACGCACTTACATGCACTTACACGCACTTTCACATACTTACACACACTTACACACAAGTACACGCACTTACACGCACTTACACGAACTTAAACCGTACTTACACACACTTACACGCACTTACACGCACTTATACGCACTTACACACACTTTTAGCACTTACACGCACTTACACATACTTACACGAACTTACACGTACTTACACGTACTTACACTCACTTACACAAACTTAAACCGCACTAACACCCACTTACATACACTTCCACGCTCTTACACGCACTCACACGTACTCACACGCACTTACACGCACTTATATGCGCTAACAGGCACTTACACGCACTTACACACACTTACATGCACTCACATGCTCTTACACGTACTTACACACACTTACACGCATTTATACACACTTACACGCATTTACACACACTTACATACACTTACACGTACTTACACGCTCTTACACGAACTTACACACACTTACACTCGCTTACACACACTTACATGCACTCACATGCTCTTACACGTACTTACACACACTTACACGCATTTATACACACTTACACGCATTTACACACACTTACATACACTTACACGTACTTACACGCTCTTACACGAACTTACACACACTTACACTCGCTTACACACACTTACATGCACTCACATGCTCTTACACGTACTTACACACACTTACACGCATTTATACACACTTACACGCATTTACACACACTTACATACACTTACACGTACTTACACGCTCTTACACGAACTTACACACACTTACACTCGCTTACACACACTTACATGCACTCACATGCTCTTACACGTACTTACACACACTTACACGCATTTATACACACTTACACGCATTTACACACACTTACATACACTTACACGTACTTACACGCTCTTACACGAACTTACACACACTTACACTCGCTTACACACACTTACATGCACTCACATGCTCTTACACGTACTTACACACACTTACACGCATTTACACACACTTACATACACTTACACGCTCTTACACGCACTCACACGTACTAACACGCACTTACACGCACTTACACACACTTACATGCACTTACATGCGCTTACACGCACTTACACGCACGTACACATACTTACATGCACTTACATACATTTATATGTACTTACATGCACTTACACGCACTTACACGCACTTACACGCACTTGTGCGCACTTACATGCACTTACACTCACTTACACGCACTTACACATACTTACACACAGTCACACGTACTTACACACACTTACACGTACTTACACACACTTACACACACTTACACGTACTTACACGCACTTACACGTACTTACACACGCTTATATGCACTTACACGTACTTACACACACTTACACGCACTTACAGGCACTTACACACACTTACACGCACTTACAGGCAGCTACACATACTTAAATGCACTTACACACACTTACACGCACTTACACGCTTTGGCACATACTTACACGCAATAATACACAAGTACACGAACTTACACGCACTTACACGAACGTACACGCACTTACACGAATTTACACGCACTTAAACCACACTTATACACACTTGCACGCACTTACACGCACTTATATGCGCTAACAGGCACTTACACGCACTTACACACACTTACACGTATTTATACACAGTTATACACACTTACACGCACTTACACGCACTTATACAAACTTACACGAAATTACACCCACTTAAACTACACTCACACGCACTAACACGCACTTATACGCACTTACACATACTTACACGCACTTACATGTACTTACACGTACTTGTACACACTTACACGCACTTATACGCACTTACATGCACTTACACTCACTTACACACACTTACACATACTTACACACGGTCATACGTACTTACACATACTTACACCTACTTACACGCACTTACACGCACTTACACGCACTTATACGCACTTACACGCACTTACACGGACTTATACGCACTTACACATACTTACACGCACTTACACATACTTACACGCACTTACACGCACTTACACGCACTTACATGCACTTACACGCACTTACATGCACTTACACGCACTTATACGCACTTACACGCTTTGGCACACTCTTACACGTACTAACACATACTTACACGCACTAATACACACTTACACACACTTACACATACTTACACACACTTACATGTACTTACACGCACTTACACGTACTTACACAAACTTACACGCATTTACACGAACTTACACGCACTTACATGAACTTACACACACTTAAACCACACTTACACGCACTTGCACGCACTTACACGCACTTATACGCACTTACACGCTTTGGCACACTCTTACACGTACTAACACATACTTACACGCACTAATACACACTTACACACACTGACACATACTTACACACACTTACATGTACTTACACGCACTTACACGTACTTACATGCACTTACACGTGCTTACACACACTTATACGCACTTACACGCACTTACACGGACTTATACGCACTTACACATACTTACACGCACTTACACGCACTTACATGCACTTACACGCACTTACATGCACTTACACGCACTTACATGCACTTACACGCACTTACATGCACTTACACGCACTTACATGCACTTACACGCACTTACATGCACTTACACGCACTTACATGCACTTACACACACTTACACGCACTTACACGAACTTACACGCACTTACATGAACTTACACACACTTAAACCACACTTACACGCACTTGCACGCACTTACACGCACTTATACGCACTAACACACACTTACATGCACTTAAACACACTTACACGCAATTACACAAACTTATACCCACTTAAACCGTACTCACATGCACTTATACACACTTACATACACTTACACGCACTTACACGCAGTTACATGCACTTACACACACTTACACGTACTTACACACACTTACACGCATTTACACACACTTACATACACTTACACGTACTTACACGCACTTACACGTACTTACACACACTTACACGCACGTACACGCACTTACGCGTACTTACACGCACTTACACGCACTTACAACAACTTTAATGAAATTACACCCACTTAAACTACACTCACACGCACTTACCCGCACTTATACACACTTACACGCACTTACACGCACTTACATGTACTTACAGGTACTTACACGCACTTACATGCTCTTATACGCACTTACAGACACTTACACTCACTTACACATACTTACACATACTTACACGCAGTCACACGTGCTTACACATACTTACACGTACTTACACGCACTTACACGTACTTACATGCACTTACACGTGCTTACACACACTTATACGCACTTACACGCACTTAGACGCACTTATACCCACTTACACGCACTTACACGCACTTATACGTACTTACACACACTCACACACATTTACACACACTTACATGCACTTACACGTACTTACATGCACTTACACGTACTTACACGCACTTACACACTTTGGCACACACTTACACGCACTAACACACACTTACACGCATTTATACACACTTACACGCATTTACACACACTTACACGCACTTACACGTACTTACACGTACTTACACGCACTTACACAAACTTACACGCACTTATACGAACTTACAAGCACTTACACGAACTTACACGCACTTAAATCGCACTTACACATACTTGCATGCACTTACACGCACTTATACGCACTAACAGGCACTAACAGGCACTTACACGCACTTACACGTACTTACATACACTTACGCACACTTATACGCACTTACACGCACTTACACGTACTTACACGCACTTACACGAACGTATACAAAATGACACCCACTTAAATTGCACTCACATGCACTTACACGCACGTCTACGTACTTACACATAATTACATGCACTTACATGCACTTACACACACTTACACGCACTTACACGCACTTATACGCACTTACACACACTTATACTCAATTACACGCACTTACACATACTTATACGCAGTCACACGTACTTACACACACTTACACGCACTTACACGCACTTATACGCACTTATATGCACTTACACGAATGTACACGAAATAACACCCAGTTAAACTTCACTCACACGCACTTCCACGCACTTACACGCACTTACATGCACTTACACGTACTTACACGCAGTTACATGCACTTACACGCACTTACACAAACTTAAACTATACTTACACGCACTTACACACACTTACACGCACTTACACGCACTTATATGCAGTTACACGTACTTATACAATTTTACACATACTTACACGCACTTACACATACTTATATGCACTTACTTGTACTTATACGTACTTACACGTACTTAAAAGTACTTACACGCACTTACATGCACTTACACACACTTACACGAAGTTACACGCACTTACACGTACTTACACACTATGCTGACCTCGATCATCGACCACCTGGAGGTGGTTGACGATCTTCAGTCGTCGACCGCGTCGACGTTGAACTCGGCGGCGATCCCCCCCTCCCGCGACACTTAGTCGCGGCGCGGCGAAGTGTGGTGGAGGGGGGGGTGGGGAGGGGGGTCCATGCCAACGTCCATTGAACGCAAACGACGACGCGGTGGGTTCCGAAGGAGCTGGCGAGAGGAGTGGGACCCATGCTCTCTGAACGCAATCACCCCCCCCCCTCCCAAAACCGTCAGTTTGCGATGCAATCCAGCGGTTGTAGGGGATGGGGGATTTATTTTGCGGATGATAAGGCGGTTGACGGCCTGAGAACGGAAACAGGCACCTCTTGACGCGCAGGCGGTGTGGCCTGCGCGTCAAGAGGTGCAGGTGGCTCCTGCCTCCAGATAGGCAAGGAGGACTGCCTGCGCGTTTGAACTGACGCGCAGGCAGTCCTGCGCCATATCCGGAGGCAGCTACCGCGAGTTTCAATTTTGTTTTGTCCCTCGGTCGTGATCAGGACTGCCTCAGCGCCTGTTTTTTCCCGGCCTACCATATGGTTGGGCTGGGGACACACCCAGACAATTTAGCTAATGAACCCGGGTCCGCAATGCAGACACTCTACGTATGCTACATGTGTGGATAAGAGTTTGATGACCCTTATTCATAAGATGCATAAAAGTGAGGATTTAGTGTGGGAGTGGATATGCCATGGATGTAAGTAGGACACTGTCGAGTTTTAGCCCAATGTGAGCACTTTTTGTCCTCGTCGATCGTCGATCGTCCATCACTTGCTCCAAGAGATAGATATCCATCGTCAACCTCGATCGTCGATCACTTAGTAGGGTGGTCAGCATAGATTACACATACTTACACGCACTTACACGCACTTACACACACTTACACATACTTACACGCACTTACACGCACTTACACGCACTTACACAAACTTAAACTACACTTCCACGCACTTACACGCACTTACACACACTTAAACACACTTTTAGCACTTACACGCACTTACACGTACTTACACGAACGTACACGTACTTACACACACTAACACTCACTTACACGAACTTAAACCGCACTTATACGCACTTACATGGACTTACACGCTCTTACACGCACTCACACGTACTAACACGTACTTACATGCACTTACACACACTTACATGCACGTACACACTCTTACACACACTTACACACACTTACATGCACGTACACGTACTTACCACATACTTACACGCACTTACACGCACTTACATGTACGTACTCACACTTACACAAACTTATATTCACTTACACAAACTTACATGTATTTACACGCACTTATATGCACTTACATGCTTTTACACACACTTATACGCACTTACACGCACTTATACGCACGTACACACACTTACACGCACTTACACGCACTTACACGCACTTACACATACTTATACGCACTTACATGTACTTACACGAACTTACATTCGCTTACACAAACTTACACGTACTTACACGCACTTACACGCACTTACACATACTTATACGCACTTACATGTACTTACACGAACTTACATTCGCTTACACAAACTTACACGTACTTACACGCACTAATACACACGTACACATACTTACACGCACTTACACCCACTTACACGTACTTACATGCACTTACACGTACTTACACGCACTAACACGCACTTATACGCACTTACACGTACTTACACACACTTACACACACTTACACGTACTTATACACACTTACATGCACGTACACATGCTTATAGGCACTTACACACACTTACACGCACATACTTGCACTTACACGTACTTATCCGTACTTACACGCACTTACACGCACTTACACGTACTTACACATACTTACACGCACTTACAAGCAATTACACACACTTACAGGAACTTACACGCACTTACACGTACTTACCCGTACTTACACGCACTTACACGCACTTACACGTACTTACACATACTTACACGCACTTACAAGCAATTACACACACTTACAGGAACTTACACGCACTTACACGAACTTACACATACTTTCACGCACTTACATGCACTTACACGTACTTACACATACTTACATGCACTTACACGCACTTACACACACTTACAGGAACTTCCACGCACTTACACGATCTTACACGTACTTTCACGTACTTACATTCACTTACACGCACTTACACATATGTACACGCAGTTATACGTACTTACACGTACTTACACATACTTACACACACTTTCTTACACTTACATGCACTTACACGCACTTACACGTACTTACATGCACTTACACACACTTACACACACTTACACAAACGTACACGTGCTTACACGTACTTACACGTACTTACACGTACTTACACATACTTACATGCACTTACACGCACTTACACATAGTTACACGCTCTCACACGCTCTTATACGACCTTACACACACTTACACATACTTACATGCACTTAAACGCACTTACATGCACTTACACGCACTTCCACGCATTTACACGTACTTATACAAACTTACACGTACTTACACACACTAACACGCACTTACACGTATTTACACGCACTTACACGCACTTATACACACTCACACGCACTTACACACACTTACAGGCACTTACACGCACTTACCCACACTTACACATACTTACACGCACTTACACGCACTTACACGAACTTACACATACTTATACGCACTTACACGCACTTACACACACTTACACGTACTAACACGTACTTACTTGCACTTACACGTACTTACACCCCCTTACACGTACTCACACACACTTACACTCACGTACACATGCTTACATGCACTTATACGTACTTACACGTACTTACTTGCACTTACACATACTTACACGTACCTACACACACTTACACGCACTTACACACACTTATACGAACTTACACGCACGAACACACACTTACACATACTTACACGCACTTACATACACTTACATACACTTACATGCACTTACATGCACTTACACGCGCTTACATGCACTTACACGCACTCACACGTACTTATACGCTTTTGCATACACTTACACGCACTAACACACACTTACGCGTAATAACATATGCTTACACGCACTTATACACACTTACACACACTTACACGCACTTACAGAATATTATATGCACTTACACTCACTTACACAAACTTACACGCACTTAAACCATACTTACACGTACTTGCACGCACTTACACGTACTTACACGCACGTACACGCACTTACACGCACTTACACGCCCTTATACGCACTTATACACACGTTCATACACTTACATGAACTTACACGCACTTACACGAACTTACACATACTTATACGCACTTACACGCACTTACACGCACTTACCCACACTTACACATACTTACACGCACTTACATACACTTACATACACTTACATGCACTTACATGCACTTACACGCGCTTACATGCACTTACACGCACTCACACGTACTTATACGCTTTTGCATACACTTACACGCACTAACACACACTTACGCGTAATAACATATGCTTACACGCACTTATACACACTTACACACACTTACACGCACTTACAGAATATTATATGCACTTACACTCACTTACACAAACTTACACGCACTTAAACCATACTTACACGTACTTGCACGCACTTACACGTACTTACACGCACGTACACGCACTTACACGCACTTACACGCCCTTATACGCACTTATACACACGTTCATACACTTACATGAACTTACACGCACTTACACGAACTTACACATACTTATACGCACTTACACGCACTTACACGCACTTACCCACACTTACACATACTTACACGCACTTACATACACTTACATACACTTACATGCACTTACATGCACTTACACGCGCTTACATGCACTTACACGCACTCACACGTACTTATACGCTTTTGCATACACTTACACGCACTAACACACACTTACGCGTAATAACATATGCTTACACGCACTTATACACACTTACACACACTTACACGCACTTACATACACTTACATACACTTACATGCACTTACATGCACTTACACGTACGTCTACTTCCTTACTCACACTTACACGCACTTACATACACTTACATACACTTACATGCACTTACATGCACTTACACGCACTTACATGCACTTACACGCACTCACACGTACTTATACGCTTTTGCATACACTTACACGCACTAACACACACTTACGCGTAATAACACATGCTTACACGCACTTATACACACTTACACACACTTACACGCACTTACAGAATATTATATGCACTTACACTCACTTACACAAACTTACACGCACTTAAACCA
>SZWC01001618.1:24267-40566 GCA_023375785.1 Penium margaritaceum | reverse complement strand
TACACGCACTTATACACAGTTACATGTACTTACACGCACTTACACGTACTTACACGTACTTACACGCACTTACACGCACTTATATGCACTTACATGCACTTACACGTACTGACATACACTTACACACACTTACACGTACTTACACACACTAACACACACTTACACGCACTTACACGCACTAACACACACTTACACATACTAACACACACGTACACGCACTTATATGTACTTACACACACTTAAACGCACTTACACACACTTACACAAACTTACACGCACTTACACGCACTAATACAAACTTACACGCACTTAAACTACACTTACACGCACTTGTACATACTTACACACACTTACACAAACTTACACGCACTTAAACTACACTTACACGCACTTGTACATACTTACACACACTTTCACACACTAGCAGGTACGTATACGTACTTACATACACTTACACGTACTTACACACACTTATACACACTTACACGTACTTACACGCACGTACACGCACTTACACGCACTTACACGCACTTATACGCACTTATACACACGTTCATACACTTACATGAACTTACACGCACTTACACGAACTTACACAAAATTACACCCACTAAAACTGCACTCACACGTACTTACACGTACTTACATGCACTCATACGCACTTATACCTACTTACATGCAGTTACATGCACTTACATGCACTTACACAAACGTAAACCATACTTACACGCACTTACACACACTTACACGCACTTACACCCACTTACACGCACTTATACGCACGTACACAAAAGTACACATACTTATACGTACTTAAACGTACTTACACGCACTTACTTGCACTTACACATACTTACACGTACTTACACGCACTTACACGCACTTACACGAACTTACACATACTTATACGCACTTACACGCACTTACACGCACTTACACGTACTAACACGTACTTACTTGCACTTACACATACTTACACCCCCTTACACGCACTCACACACACTTACACTCACGTACACATGCTTACATGCACTTATACGTACTTACACGTACTTACTTGCACTTACACATACTTACACGTACCTACACACACTTACACGCACTTACACACACTTACACATACTTACACGCACTTACACGCACTTATACGGACTTTCACATACTAACACGTACTTACACGTACTTATACAAACTTAAACTGCACTTACATGCACTTATACGTACTTACACGCACTTACACGCACTTACATGCACTTTTAGCACTTACACGCACTTACATGCACTTACACGAACTTACACATACTTATACGCACTTACACTCACTTGCATGTACTTAAACCACACTAACACGCACTTACATGCACTTATTCACTCTTATACGCACTCACACGCACTAACACGCACTAACAGGCACTTACATACACTTACACGCACTTACACGCACTTACACACACTCACACGTACTTACACGCACTTACACGGACTTACATGTACTTACACGCACTTACATATACTTACACGTACTTACACGCACTTACACATACTTACACGCAGTCACACGCACTTACACGTACTTACACGTACTTACACGCACTTACACATACTTACACGCACGTACACGCAGTTACACACACTTATACGCACTTACATGCACTTACACGTACGTCTACTTCCTTACTCACACTTACACGCACTTACATACACTTACATACACTTACATGCACTTACATGCACTTACACGCACTTACATGCACTTACACGCACTTACACGCACTTACATACACTTACATGCACTTACATGCACTTACACGCACTTACATGCACTTACACGCACTCACACGTACTTACACGCTTTTGCATACACTTACACGCACTAACACACACTTACGCGTAATAACACACGCTTACACGCACTTATACACACTTACACACACTTACACGCTCTTACAGAAACTTATATGCACTTACACTCACTTACACAAACTTACACACACTTAAACCACACTTACACGTACTTGCACGCACTTACACGCACTTACACGCACTAACTGGCACTTACACGCACTTACACACACTTTCACGTACTTACATGCACTTACACGCACTTACACGTACTTACACGCACGTACACGCACTTATACACAGTTACATGTACTTACACGCACTTACACGTACTTACACGTACTTACATGCACTTACACGCACTTACATGCACTTACACGCACTCACACGTACTTACACGCTTTTGCATACACTTACACGCACTAACACACACTTACGCGTAATAACACACGCTTACACGCACTTATACACACTTACATGTACTTACACGCACTTACATATACTTACACGTACTTACACGCACTTACACGGACTTACATGTACTTACACGCACTTACATATACTTACACGTACTTACACGCACTTACACGGACTTACATGTACTTACACGCACTTACATATACTTACACGTACTTACACGCACTTACACGGACTTACATGTACTTACACGCACTTACATATACTTACACGTACTTACACGCACTTACACGGACTTACATGTACTTACACGCACTTACATATACTTACACGTACTTACACGCACTTACACGGACTTACATGTACTTACACGCACTTACATATACTTACACGTACTTACACGCACTTACACGGACTTACATGTACTTACACGCACTTACATATACTTACACGTACTTACACGCACTTACACGTACTTACACGTACTTACACGCACTTACACGCACTTATACACAGTTACATGTACTTACACGCACTTACACGTACTTACACGTACTTACACGCACTTACACGCACTTATATGCACTTACATGCACTTACACGTACTGACATGCACTTACACACACTTACACGTACTTACACATACTAACACACTTACACGCACATACACGCACTAACACACACTTACACATACTAACACATACTTACACGCACGTACACGTACTTACACACACTTACACGCACTTACACACACTTACACAAACTTACACGCACTTACACGCACTAATACAAACTTATACGCACATAAACTACACTTACACGCACTTGTACATACTTACACACACTTTCACACACTAGCAGGTACGTATACATACTTACACACACTTACACGTACTTACACACACTTATACGCACTTATACGTACTTACACGCACTTACACGCACTTACACGCACTTACACGCACTTATACGCACTTATACGCACGTTCATACACTTACATGAACTTACACGCACTTACACGAACTTACACATAACTACACCCACTAAAACTGCACTCACACGTACTTACACGTACTTACATGCACTTATACGCACTTACACCTACTTACATGCAGTTACATGCACTTACATGCACTTACACAAACGTAAACCATACTTACACGCACTTACACACACTTACACGCACTTACACCCACTTACACGCACTTATACGCACGTACACAAACGTACACATACTTATACGTACTTAAACGTACTTACACGCACTTACTTGCACTTACACATTCTTACACGTACTTACACGTACTTACATGCACTTACACGCACTTACACACACTTACACGACATACACGCACTTACACATACTTACACGCACTTACACGCACTTACACGCACTTACACATACTTATACGCACTTACACGCACTTACACACACTTACACACACTTACACGAACTTAAACTGCACTTACACGCACTTACACACACTTACATGCACTTACACGCACTTATACACACTTTTAGCACTTACACGCACTTACACCTACTTACACGAACTTACACATACTTACACGCACTTACACTCACTCATACGAACTGAAACCACACTAACACACACATACATGCACTTACACGCTATTACACGCACTCACATGCACTAACACGTACTTACATGCACTTACACACACTTACACACACTTACACACACTTATACACACTTACACGCACTTTTATGTACTTACATGCACTTACATGTACTTACACGCACTTACACACACTTACACGAACTTACATGCACTTACACATACTTATACGCACTTACACACACTTACACACACTTACACACACTTACACATACTTACATGAAGTCACATGCACTTACATGCACTTACACATACTTACACACACTTACACGCACTTACACGCACTTACATGCACTTATACGCACTGACATGCACTTACACGCACTTACATGCACTTACACACTTTTGTACACACTTACACATACTAACATACACTTACACACACTAACACACACTTACACACACTGACACGCACTTACACACACTTATACGAACTAACACATACTTACATAAACGTACAGACACTTACACGCACTTACACGAACTTACACTTACTAAAACCACACGTACACATACTTGCACACACTTACACGTACTTACACGTACTAACAGGCAGTTACACGCACTTACACACACTTACACGTACTTAAACACACTTACATGCACTTACACACACTTACACGTACTTACACACACTTACACACACTTATACGCACTTACACGCACTTACATGCACTTAAACACACTTACACACACTTACACAAACTTACACCCACTTAAACTGTACTCACACGTACTTATACACACTTACATACACTTACACGCACTTACACGCAGTTACATGCACTTGCACGTACTTACACAAACTTACACCGCACTTACAAGTACTGACACATACTTACACGCACTTACACGCACTTACACGCACTTTCACGCACTTACACAAACTTACACGTACTTATACATACTTACACATACTTACACACATTTACTTGCACTTACACATACTTACACGTACTTACACGTACTTACACGCACTTACACACACTTACACATACTTACACAAACGTACACGTACTTATACATACTTACACGCACTTACACGCACTTACACGCACTTACACATACTTACACGCACTTACACGCACGTACACGCACTTACACGCACTTACACAAACTTAAACTGTACTTACACGTACTTACATGCACTTACACGCACTTACATGCACTTACACGCACGTTTAGCACTTACACACAATTACACACACTTACACGAACATAAACCACACTTGTACGCACTTACATGTACTTACACGCTCTTACACGCACTCACACACACTAACACGCACTTACACATACTTACACACACTTACAGACACTTACACATACTTAAACACACTTACACATACTTACACGAACTTACACACACTTACCACGTACTTACACGCACTTATACGCACTTACACATACTGACATGCACTAACATGAACATACATGCACTTACACAAACTTACATGTATTTACACGTACTTAAACGCACTTATACGCACTTGTACACACTTATACGCACTTACATGCACTTACACGCACTTACACGCACTTACACGAACTTACATTCACTTACACAAACTTACACATATTTACGTGCACTTACATGTACTTATACGCACTTACACACACTTACACATACTTACACGCTTTTACACGCACTTACATGCACTTACATGCACTTACACGTACTTACACGTACTTACACACACTTACACGTACTTGTACGCACTTACACGCACTTACACGTGCTTACAGGCACTTACACGTACTTACACACACTTACACGTACTTGTACGCACTTACACGCACTTACACGTGCTTACAGGCACTTACACGTACTTACATGTACTTACACGCACTTACTTGCACTTACACATACTTACACGTACTTGCACGCACTTACACATACCTACACGCACTTACATGCACTTACACGCACGTACACGCACTTACACGCACTTACATCCACTTACATGCACTTACATGAATTTATACGCACTTACACAAACTTACACGTACTTTCACGCACTTACATGCACTTACACACACTTACATGCACATACACGCAGTTACACACACGTACACACACTTACATGTACTTACACATACGTTCTTGCACTTACACACACTTACATGCACTTACACATACTTACACGCACTTACATGCACTTATACGCACTTACATGAACGTACACGTACTTACACGCACTTACACGCACTTACACGTACTTACACGCACTTACATGCACTTATACGCACTTACATGAACGTACACGTACTTACACGCACTTACACGCACTTACACGTACTTACACGCACTTACATGCACTTACACGTACTTACACGCGCTTACACACATATACATGCTCTCACATGCTCTTACACGACCTTATAGGTACTTACACATACTTATATGCACTTACACGCACTTACACGCACGTACACGCACTTACACGCATTCACACGCACTTACATAAACTTACACGTACTTACACGTACTTACATGCACTTACACACCCTTACACATACTTACATGCACTTACACACACTTACACGTACTTACACGTACTTACATGCACTTACACACCCTTACACATACTTACATGCACTTACACATACTTACACGTATTTACACACACTTACACACACTTACATGCAGTTACGCGCACTTACACGCACTTACAAGCACTTACACGCACTTGAACAAACTTACACGCACTTACACGCACTTGTACGCACTTACACACACTCATACGCTCTTACACGACCTTACACGCACTTACACATTCTTACATGCACTTATATGCACTCACATGCACTTAGACATACTTCCACGTATTTACACGCACTTACACAAACGTACATGCATTAACACGCACTTACACACACTTACATGCACTTACACGTACTCAGACGTACTTACACGCACTTACACGCACTTACACATACTTACATGCACTCATACACACTCACACGCACTTACACACACTTGCACGTACTTACAATCACTTACACGTACTTACACACACTTACCACGTACTTACACGCAATTACACGCACTTACACGCACTTACACGCACTTACACGAACGTATATTCCCTAACACGTACTTACACGTACTTACACGTACTTACACGTACTTACACGTACTTACACGCACTTACACGCACTTACACGCACTTACACACACTTACACGTACTTACACGAACTTATATTCACTTACACAAACTCACACGTACTTATACGCACTTACATGCACTCACACGCACTTACACGTACTTACACGCACTTACATGCACTTACACGTACTTACACACACTTACACGTGCTTATACGCACTTACATGCACTTACACATACTTACACGTACTTACTTGTGCTTACACGTACTTACACGTACTTACACGTACTTACACACACTTACACGTACTTACACGCACTTTCATGCACTTACACGCACTTACACAAACTTACATGTACTTACATATACTTACAGGAATTTACACGCACTTACACGAACTTACACGTACTTTCACGCACTTACACGCATTACATGCACTTATACGCACGTACACCCAGTTACACACACTTACACGTACTTACACATACTTACACAAACTTACACGCACTTACATGCACTTACGTGCACTTACACACACTTACACACACTTACATGCACTTACACGTACTTACACGCATTTACACGCTCTCACACGCTCTCATACGACCTTACACGCACTTACACATACTTACATGCACTTACACGCACTTACATGCACTTACACGCACTTACACGCATTTACACGTACGTACACAAACTTACACGCACTTATACACACTTACACGTACTTATAGGCACTTACACGCACTGACACGCACTTACACGCACTTACACGCATTTACACGCACTTACAGGCACTTACACGCACTTACACGCACTTACACGCACGTACACGCACTTACACGCACTTACACACACTTACATGCACTTACACGTACTTACACGCATTTACACGCTCTCACACGCTCTCATACGACCTTACACGCACTTACACATACTTACATGCACTTACCCGCACTTACATGCACTTACACGCACTTACACGCACTTACACGCACGTACACGCACTTACACGCACTTACACACACTTACACGTACTTACACGCACTTACACGTACGTATACATACTTATACGCACTTACACGCACTTACACGCACTTACACGCACTTTCACGCACTTACACAAACTTACACATACTTATACATACTTACACATACTTACACACATTTACTTGCACTTACACGTACTTACACGTACTTACACGCACTTACACACACTTACACATACTTACACGCACTTACACGTACGTATACATACTTATACGCACTTACACGCATTTACACGCACTTACACATACTTACACGTACTTACACGCAGTTACACGCACTTACACGCACTCACACCAACTTAAACTGTACTTACACGTACTTACATACACTTACACACACTTACACACACTTACACGCACGTTTAGCACTTACACACACTTACACACACTTACACGTACTTACACGTACTTACATACACTTACACACACTTACACACACTTACACGCACGTTTAGCACTTACACACACTTACACACACTTACACAAACTTACATGTATTTACACGTACTTATACGCACTTACATGCACGTACACGCACTTACACGTACTTACATACACTTACACGCACTTACACGCACTTACACACACTTACACGCACTTACACGCACTTCCACAAACTTACATTCACTTACACGAACTTACACATACCTACGCGCACTTATACGTACTTATATGCATTTACACACACTTACACATACTTACACGCTTTTACACACACTTACATGCACTTACATGCACTTACACGTACTTACACGTACTTACACACACTTACACGTACTTGTTTGCACTTACACGCACTTACACGTGCTTACAGGCACTTACACGTACTTACACGTACTTACACGCACTTACTTGCCTTTACACATACTTACACATACTTACACGCACTTACACATACCTTAACGCACTTACACGCACTTACACGCACGTACACGCACTTACACGCACTTTCATCTACTTACATCCACTTACATGAACGTTTTTGCACTTACACAAACGTACGAGTACGTTCACGCACTTACATGCACTTACACACACTTACATGCACATACACGCAGTTACACACACTTACACACACTTACATGTACTTATACACACTTTCTTGCACTTACACACACTTACATGCACTTACACATACTTACACCCACTTACATGCACTTATACGCACGTACATGCACATACACGTACTTACACGCACTTACACGTACTTACACGTACTTACACGCACTTACATGCACTTACACGTACTTACACGCGCTTACACGCACTTACATGCTCTCACATGCTCTTACACGACCTTATGGATACTTACACATACTTACATGTACTTACACGCACTTACACGCACGTACACGCACTTACACGCATTCACACGCACTTACATAAACATACACGTACTTACACGTACTTACATGCACTTACACACCCTTACACACACTTACATGCACTTACACATACTTACACGTATTTATACACACTTACACACACTTACATGCAGTTACACGCACTTACACGCACTTACACGCACTTACATGCACTTACACATACTTACACGTATTTATACACACTTACACACACTTACATGCAGTTACACGCACTTACACGCACTTACACGCACTTACACGCACTTGAACAAACTTACACGCACTTACACGCACTTACACGCATTTGTACGCACTTACACGCTCTCATACGCTCTTACACGACCTTACACGCACTTACACATTCTTACATGCACTTATACGCACTCACATGCACTTACACATACTTACACGTATTTACACGCACTTACACGCTCTCATACGCTCTTACACGACCTTACACGCACTTACACATTCTTACATGCACTTATACGCACTCACATGCACTTACACATACTTACACGTATTTACACGCACTTACACAAACGTACACGCACTTACACGCACTTACATGCACTTACACGTACTGAGACGTACTTACATGCACTTACACACACTTACACGCACTTACACATACTTACATGCACTCATACACACTCACCCGTACTTACACACACTTACACCTACTTACAATCACTTACACATACTTACACACACTTACCACGCACTTACACGCACTTACACGCACTTACACGCACTTACACGCACTTACACGAACGTATATTCCCTAACACAAACTTACACGTACTTACACGTACTTACACGCACTTACACGCACTTACACGCACTTACACGCACTTATACGCACTTACACACACTTACACGTACTTACACAAACTTATATTCACTTACACAAACTCACACGTACTTATACGCACTTACATGCACTAACACGCTCTTACACGTACTTACACGCACTTACATGCACTTACACGTACTTACACATACTTACACACACTTACACGAACTTACACGCGCTTACACGCACTTACACGCACTTACATGCACTTATACGCACTTACACGCACTTACACGTGCTTATACGCACTTACATGCACTTACACATACTTACACGCACTTACTTGTACTTACACGTACTTACACGCACTTACACGTGCTTATACGCACTTACATGCACTTACACATACTTACACGCACTTACTTGTACTTACACGTACTTACACGTACTTACACGTACTTACACGTACTTACACACACTTACACGTACTTACACGCACTTTCACGCACTTATACGCACTTACAAAAGCTTACATGCACTTACATATACTTACAGGAATTTACACGCACTTACACGAACTTACACGTACTTTCGTGCACTTACACGCATTACATGCACTTATACATACGTACACGCAGTTACACACACTTACACATACTTACACACACTTACACGAACGTACACGCATTTATACGCACTTAAAGGCACTTACACGCACTTACACGAACTTACACGCACTTACACGTACTTACACGCACTTACACGCACTTACACGCACTTACACGCACTTACACGCACTTACACACACTTACACGCACTTATACGCACTTACACGCACTTAAATGCACTTAAACAAACTTACACGCATTTACACAAACTTACACCCACTTAAATTGTACTCACACGCACTTACACACACTTACATACACTTACACACACTTACACGCAGTTACATGCACTTACACGTACTTACACATACTTAAACCGCACTTACACGCACTTACACACACTTACACGTACTTACACGCACTTACACGCACTTACACGCACTTTCACGCACTTACACAAACTTACACATACTTGTACATACTTACATATACTTACACACATTTACTTGCACTTACACGTACTTACACGTACTTACACGTACTTACACGCACTTACACACACTTACACAAACTTACATTCACTTACACGAACTTACACGTACTTATACACACTTACACGCACTTACACGCACTTACACTCACTTACACACACTTACACGCACTTACACAAACTTACACGTCCTTAAACGCACTTACACGCACTTACACCCACTTACATGCACTACACACACTTACACGCACTGACAGCACTTTCAGGCACTTACACGTACTTACACGTGCTTACACGTGCTTACACGCACTTACACGCACTTACACGCACTTACACCAACTTACTTGTACATACACGTACTTACACGTACTTACACGCACTTACACGCACTTACACGCACTTACACACACTTATACATACTTACACCCACTTAGACGCACTTACACGCACTTACACGCACGTATACGCAGTTATACACACTTATACGCACTTACACACACTTACATGCACTCACATGCTCTTACACGTACTTACACACACTTACACATACTTACATACACTTACAAGCACTAACACACTCTTACATGCACTGACATACACTTATACGCACTTACACACACTTACACGCACTTACACATACTAACACGTACTCATACGTACTTACACGTACTTAGACACACTTACATGCACTTACACGTACTCACACGTACTTACATGCACTTACACGCACTTACATGCACTTACAGGCACTTACATGCACTTGCACGCACTTACATTCACTTACACACACTTACACGCACTTACATGCTTTTGCACATACTTATACGTACTAACACACACTTACACGCACTAACACACACTTAAACGCACTTATATGCACTTACACACACTTAAACATACTTACACAAACTTACACAAACTTACACACACTTATGCGCACTTACACGAACTTACACGTTTTTAAACTACACTTACACGCACTTATACGCACTAACACGCACTTATACACACTTACATGCACTTACACACACTAACACACACTTACACACTTACACGTACTTACATGCACTAACACGCACTTATACGTACTTACACACACTTATATGCACTTACACCCACTTAAAGTGCACTCACACGTACTTAAACACACTTACAGGCACTTACACGCACATACACGTACTTACACAAAGTTACACGCACTTACACTTACTTACACGCACTTACACGCACTTACATGCACTTACACGCACTTATACGCACTTACACACACTTAAAGTGCACTCACACGTACTTAAACACACTTACAGGCACTTACACGCACATACACGTACTTACACAAAGTTACACGCACTTACACTTACTTACACGCACTTACACGCACTTACATGCACTTACACGCACTTATACGCACTTACATGTACTAACACACACTTACTTGCACTTACACGTATTTACAAACCCTTACACGCACTTACACGCACTTACACGCACTTACACGTGCTTACATGCACTTACACGTACTTACACGCACTTACTTGCACTTACACGTACTTACACATACTTATACGCACTTACGTGTTCTTACACACACTTACATGAACTTACATGTACTTATACGCACTTATACATACTTACACGCACTTACATTCGCTTACACGTACTTTCACATACTTACACGCACTTACACACAAGTACACGCACTTACACGCACTTACACGAACTTAAACTGCACTTACACACACTTACACACACTTACACGCACTTACACGAACTTAAACTGCACTTACACACACTTACACACACTTACACGCACTTATACGCACTTACACACACTTTTAGCACTTACACGCACTTACACATACTTACACGAACTTACACGTACTTACAGGTACTTACACTCACTTACACAAACTTAAACCGCACTAACACCCACTTACATACACTTACACGCTCTTACACGCACTCACATGTACTAACACGCACTTACACGCACTTACACACACTTACATGCACTTACATGCGCTTACACACACGTACACGCAGGTACACGTACTTACATGCACTTACATACACTTATATGTACTTACATGCACTTACACGCACTTACACACACTTACACACACTTATACGCACTTACACGCACTTACACTCACTTACACGCACTTACACATACTTACACACAGTCACACGTACTTACACACACTTACACGCACTTACACGCACTTACACATACTTACACACAGTCACACGTACTTACACACACTTACACGCACTTACACGCACTTACACACACTTACACGTACTTTCACACACTTACACGTACTTACACACGCTTGTATGCACTTACACGTACTTACACGCACTTACACGCACTTACACGCACTTACACACACTTACACGCATTTATATGCACTTACACGTACTGAAATGCACTTACACACACTTACACGCACTTACACGCTTTGGCACACACTTACACGCAATAATACACACTTACACAAACTTACACGCACTTACACAAACTTACACGCACTTACACAAATTTACACGCACTTAAACCACACTTACACACACTTACACGCACTTACATGCAATTATATGCGCTAACAGGCACTTACACACACTTACACACACTTACACGTATTTACACACACGTATACACACTTACACGCACTTACACGCACTTACACGTACTTACATGCACTTATACGTACTTACACACACTTACACGCACCTACACGTACTTAAAGAAACTTACACGAAATAACACCCACTTAAACTTACACGCATACTTACACGCATTTACACGCACTTACACAAACGTACACGCATTAACACGCACTTACACGCACTTACACGCACTTACACGTACTGAGACGTACTTACACGCACTTACATGCACTTACACACACTTACACATACATACATGCACTCACACGCACTCATACACACTTACACACACTTACACGTATTTACAAGCACTTACACATACTTACACACACTTACCACGTACTTACACGCACTTACACGCACTTACACGTACTTACAGGCACTTATACGAACTTTTATTCCCTAACACAAACTTACACGTACTTACACGCACTTACACGCACTTACACATACTTACACGCACTTACACGAACTTACATTCACTAACACAAACTCACACGTACTTTTACGCACTTACACGCACTTACACGTACTTACACGCACTTACATGCACTTACATGCACTTACACGTACTCACTCACACTTATACACACTTACACGCACTTACACGCACTTACACGCACTTACACGTACTTACATGCACTTATACGCACTAACACACACTTGCACGTGTTTATACGCCTCACATGCACTTACACATACTTACACGCACTTACTTGCACTTACACGTACTTACACGTACTTACACGCACTTACACACACTTACACGTACTTACACACACTTACACGCACTTACACGTACTTACACGCACTTACTTGCACTTACACGTACTTACACGTACTTACACGCACTTACACACACTTACACGTACTTACACACACTTACACGCACTTACACGCACTTACATACACTTACATGCACTTACATGTGCTTACAGGAATTTACACGCACGTACACAAACTTACACGTACTTTCACACACTCACACGCATTACATGCACTTATACGCACGTACACGCAGTTACACACACTTACACGTACTTACACACACTAACACAAACTTACACGTACTTACATGCACTTACACGCACTTACACGCACTTACACACACTTACACACACTTACACGTACTTATACGTATTTACACGCTCTCACACACTCTTATACGACCTTACACGCACTGATACATACATATATGCACTCACACACACTTACATGCACTTACACGCACTCACGCATTTACACGCACTTAAACAAACGTACACACACTTACATGCACTTACAGGCACTTACATGCACTGATACACACTTATACGCACTTATACACATTTACACGCACTTATACATACTTACACATACTCACACGCACTCACACGCATTTATACACACTTATACGCACTTACACACACTTACACGCACTTATACGCACTTAAAGACACTTACACGCACTTACACGTACTGACACGCACTTACACGCACTTACACACACTTACACGTACTTACACGCACTTATACGCACTTAAAGACACTTACACGCACTTACACGTACTGACACGCACTTACACGCACTTACACACACTTACACGTACTTACACGCACTTATACGTACTTACACATACTTACACGCACTTACATGCACTTATACACACTTACATGCACTTACACACACTTACACATACTTACACGCACTTATACACTTTTACACACACTTACACACACTAACACACACTTACACCTACTTACACACACTTACACGCACTTATACGCACATACACACACTTATACGCACTAACACGTAGGCATGAAAACCCGGATATATCTGTCCCTTTTTGGTGGTATCCGCTATCCGGATATTTTCACCAGTCAGGTATCCGCTATCTGGATAGTTGCCTCAAATATCCGGATACTTACGGATACTTGCGGATACTTGCACTATCCAGATAGTTCAACGGATAGAAGTACGGATACACCCCGATACTTGTACGGATACCAGCGGATACCTCCGGATACTCACAGGCACCTTCAGAAAAAGCCACATATCTCCAGCGGATATCCACATCCACATATATACGGATGTATCCGGATATCCTTCTAAGTTGTTTTCCAGGTACTATCTGCTATCCGGATACTGGAAGGATAGTGCGGATACCCCAGATAGCGGATATTGTTTTCTAATGCCTACTTACACGCACTTACACGAACGTATACGCACTTCAACCACACTTACACGCACTCACACGCACTTACACGCACTTATATGCACTTACAGGCACTTAGACATACTTACACGCACTTAGACGCACTTACAC